>JAMAHJ010000059.1:0-97049 GCA_023627475.1 Aspergillus sp. S3505 | reverse complement strand
GTTTTGGTGGCATGATAGGTGGTTGAAGGCAGTAGAGTGCGACGCGGGCAACGCGAACGCGTTAGGTGCGGCGCTCGCTTACGTGCGGCGCTCGCTTACCGGTTACGTTAAGGCAGAGAATAACACCTCAGGCAGTTAAGTCGAACTAAAGCCGGCTCGTACTCGTACAGTGAACTGGTCCTGATATAGAAAGTGGGCCTTATACCCTTTCGGAATATCGAACCATGCAGAGAGTACTGTACCGAGTAGAGCACGGAGTGTGCTTGTCGTAACTGCAGAGCAATGTCTTTAACTGTGCTACTTTACTCTGACGAGACAATTGGGCAAAATATGAGATAATACAAGCAGGATTCGAACCCGAAAAGAATGGAAAAGACAGTTTCCCCACGTTGAACTTCCAGGTCGTCGAGAATAAGGAATACCAAACAAGCCGGTCAAAGAAGCTGGTATATATTCAAATTGCTTTGAATTACTTCAGATAAATTGTTATGATCGTACTCGTATGTGATCTTTATCTTAGAGATTGATCTCAGGTTGAAAACTGGAGTACATAAGCTGTTTGAACCATACTTTATAGAGCAATCGGGTCGTATGGTTCGGAGTTAAAAATAGAACCGCCCAATTTTCTATTTGGCATTTTGCCACGAGCTCCCATATTCTACATGAGCACGCATGAAAAGACACACGGCCGTCAGGAAGGAGAAAAAATCCTTCCAAATCTTGGTTTTGGTGACCGCTGGGGTGATATTCAACCGAGACGCGCATTCCAGCGAAGATCAGTCAAGGCCGATCCGAGGCTCAGCGTCATTGGACCCTGACTTACACCTACAGAGTCACACTGCGATGCACACAGGGCTCTCAAACGATCCAATGTGAAACACACCAACAGTCGTTCAAAGACATCCTAACCCGCTTAATGCTAATACCGCTTGGGACCAACTAAGAGGGTTACTACAAGTAACTATTGGTAAGCTCATCCATTTTCCGCCAAGGGGGCTGGGGGCAGTGCACATCCTGGGCAATTCTTCATTCTGTGGAGTTGTATGGAGTCGCATGCGGTCAACAACAGACTTGGAATAAGTTCTTGGATAAGAATCATAAATGCAAATAAAGACAGAATGCAGTGTTCCTGCGTCATGTCAGATCTAATGTCGTCTGTAGGTACACCGTGCACTCCAGAGTACCCTGTACTCAATTGTAGATGTTGCGCCCTTGAATAGTAGAATGTGAATATTATTTATAGCAAACAAGGCAGAAAGAAAGAACACATACAAAGGATATCGTCATTCATCGACACGGAACGGCAAGTGAGCGCTTCCCCAGAGCGAGTAACGATGGACGGAGAGGCTTTCTTCGATCCACAGCATCCGCCGGGCGGCAGAAATGCTGGCCCATCTGTCACTGGCTGAGCTCCTGAGGACGCGCGTGCACTTCTGTACCATGTACTCTGTAGGTTGTACATACAGTACTCTGTACTGAGTATGGGATGGGATATGAGGATATGAGGAGTGCTCTGTAGATAGAGATTCTGGAGTAGAAAAGCACCGCCATCAACGATCAACTTCATTTAATATGGCAGCAGCACTTGACATCCAACTACAGAGTACTATTAAAGACATCCCTGAATTCCATCCCCTGCCGGCTGAGTCAGCAGTCATACCTCCAGCATTCTCCATTCCGTTGCACTTCCATACTTGACTTATCCTCTTTCTTTTCGCCTCCCAGTTCCGTCTGTCGGTTCTTTTTTTTTACTTTTCCTTTCGTTTCTGTTCTTTTTTTTCACCTTTTCTTTTCTTCTTCTCTTCTTCTTCGCTCTTTTGATGGCCTCTTTTTGAATCCCCTCGCCATTAACTAATAGTGCCATCATCGACTCTCGTTTACCCAGCCTATTCCTCTCTTTTACTCTCTCCTCTCCAGGCCCCCCTTCTTCTGTCTGGAAACAGAGGTATTACTCACTTCCAAGAGAGTAAAAGAAAACACCATAAAAGAAAGAAAGAAGAAGAGAGTCAATCTCAAAAGAAAAGAAAAGAGTTCTTTAGCATTTTTTAAAAGAAGACATATCCTTCTTTGTCCCTTCGCTCTCCCCGGCTATACTGTGTGTCGCCGTCCCGTTCGCTCGATTCTACGCGCATCTCACTTGCTCCCAAGTGATCCATTCTTTCATCTATTTTCTTTTACTTGTTAAGGATTTGATTCCTTGATCTTATCGCTCGGTCGCTCTTTTTTTCGATTCGATAGATCTGTCTCTCCTTTCTTCTAGAATCCGCGCAAAGAGAAGTCGCTCTGGTTATCGATTTTCCTGCTCCCCCTTTCAATGACGCTCTGAACCGTTTTTCTCTCTTCAAAGCGATTGTTTTCCACCCTATTTTTCGGTCTCGAATTCACCTTGTTATTAATCGTCCGTCTCGTCTCGTCCCTGTATTTCCCCTGCGACGTTCAATACTACCTAGTGATTTCCGCATTCGGCCACTGCCAAGCCGAAGAATTCACACCCTTTACAACCTCGCCTTCGTCTTTTCTCGTCCCTCTTCCTCCTTTCAATATCTTCACAGAGTACACCCAGTATGCGGTTAATATCTCTCTTCACCTGGTTCTTCGTCGCGCTCCTTGCGCAATTCGGAGGTGCCACCAAGCTCATTGAGTCCAATGCCCTCAGTCTCTGCCAGGACAGCAACAATTTTACGGCAACCTATTTCAGTGTCACCTTCACTCCCGGCAACCGTTCGCTTGCCTTTGCTTTTGATGGTGTAGCTGCGATTTCCGGCAAGGTCAAGGCTGAACTTGTTCTTACGGCCTATGGTTACACTGCCTTGAGAAAAGAGTTGGACCCTTGTGAGATGGGCCTCGCCGGTCTCTGTCCCATGCAAACCGGCCCCATTGATGTGCCCAGGGCCAATCTCGATCTTCCAGAGAGTGTTGTCTCTCAAATTCCCAGTAAGTGTTCCTACTCGCGAAAGGAGAAGTAGTGAGTGGCTCCTAACATGCATAGGCATTGCATACACCGTTCCCGACCTCGACGCCAATGTCCGTATCTACATCAACTCCACCGATACCGGTGAGAGTATCTCTTGTCTCGAGGCACGTCTGTCCAACGGTCAAACGGTTTACCAGAAAGGTGTCGGTTGGACGACCGCCGTCATCTCTGGATTGGGTCTAACTGCGTCTGCCATTACATCCGGTCTCGGGCACTCCAACACCGCGGCTCACGTGGCGGCCAATGCCCTGTCTCTCTTCGGCTTCATGCAATCCCAGGCCCTGTTTGGCATGGTGGCGGTCCACATGCCTCCAATTGTCGAATCGTGGACGCAGAACTTCCAGTGGAGTATGGGTATCATCCGTGTGGGCTTCTTGCAAACCATCTGCACTTGGTATCAGCGCTCGACGGGAGGCACCCCATCGACCGTTCTCTCGGAATTGTCCACCACATCTGTCCAAGTGCTCAAGCGTTCCGTTGATCCGTCCCTTGCCCTCATGAAGCGTGCCGCCGAGCCATTACTCAAGAGAGAGGCTGAGTCGCAAAAGGCTACTCAAAAGACCACCACCGTCCGTGGTATCAAACGTGTAGGATTCGAAGCCGGTATTGAAGAAACCAACATTTTCCTGACCGGTCTGATTTTCTTCGTGTTCTTCGTGGCGGTCGTCATGATCATCGTGGCCATCTTCAAGGGTGTCTGCGAGCTTCTCGCCAAGAACGGCAAAATGAACAGTGACAAGTTCTCGGACTTCCGCAACGGGTGGAAGGTCGTGGCTCGAGGTATCCTGTTCCGTTTGACTTTGATCGGTTTCCCGCAAATGGTCGTGCTGTGCCTCTGGGAACTGACGCAGCGTGATTCGGTCGCTGAGATTATCTTGGCCATCATCATGATTGTGTCGATGGTCGCCGCATTGGGCTGGGCTTCAGTCAAAGTTATTCGTCTTGCCAAGCGCTCCATCACCATGCACCGGAACCCGGCTTACATCCTCTACTCGGACCCTACCTGCTTGAACAAGTGGGGCTTCTTGTACGTGCAGTACCGCGCCACGGCCTACTACTTTGTCATCCCTGTCCTCATCTACATCCTCGTTAAAGGCATGTTCATCGGTCTGAGCCAGCCCGCGCCTATCGTGCAGACAGTCGCATTTGTCATCATCGAAGCGGCCATGCTCATCGCCGTCAGTGTGCTGCGTCCCTGGATGGACAAGAAGACCAACATCTACAACATCACCATCCAGGCCATTAACTTCCTCAACGCCATCTTCCTGCTCTTCTTCGCTCAGGTTTTCAATCAGCCAGGCCTTGTCACCGGTGTGATGGGTGTCGTCTTCTTCGTCTACAACGCCGTGTTCGCTCTGGTTCTGTTGATCCTGGTTCTGATTGCCTCCATCTACGCCATCGTGTCCAAGAACCCCGACACCCGCTACCAGCCGATGCGCGATGACCGTGGCTCGTTCATCAAGTCGCAGACTCAGCTCACCACCGAATTGGACGCCTTGGGTGCCACCGCTCGTGGGGATGCCAAGGGCTCTGCTTACAACTCCAGCCCCTTTGAGGACGATGACTCGTTCTCCAGCGGCAATGGGGCCAGCGTCAGCCGTCAAAACCTGGAACCACCGCACTCGGCCACGTTGCCGCACAGTGCCACAGGTGGTGTTCCTGTTTCTCCTGTGGACCCATCAGTGCCTCTGTTTCCCAGTGACAACCGTGGGCCCCCTCCCAGCTACAATGGCATGCGGTCGCCTTCGCCAGTCCCAAGAGGGTATAATGCATCGCCCTTCCAGCGGGCACAGAACAATGCAAGTCCATGGCAACGAGGAGCCGGATATGATCATTAACCGGGAGGGCTAGTGTGAATTATTTGTTCGTTTTATTATTGCCCCTCGCCTTGCTCGAGATGAAGATATGGCTTAGCGTGCGGGACTGGATTGATATTTTAGATGTTTCCTGCGGACCTTGGCTTATTGATATATCCTTTTTTTTTTCCCGTTTACTTTCTCAATGGATTGCACTTTTCCCCGCTCGAGTGCTCTCATTTCTTCTCCCACTATACAATGTGATATACAGCAAAAAAAGATTCTTTCGCTTTTTATACAGAGTCTTGCTCTCGTTTCGTCCTTGTCAGGAATATTTTTTTTTCTTGTTGTTTTGTCAGGCGTTGATGCGTTGGATTCGGCTTGGGTCTGGGTTTGTGGTTTTCTCTTTTCGTTTCGACAGAGCTATTTCTCCTCTGGCATTTGCTTTCATAGCTGCAGTGTACTATTAGTTCGTTTAGGTATGATATAATACTAGAGTGCCTGCTTGATTCGACAGTATGCGGACGTACAATCACATCCCGATACCTACTCGGAAGACCTGCCGGTATCCATCTTCAGTTCTGGGGCTTCTATCGGGAACCCTGCCGGTTGCTATTCCTTGCACTTAAAAGGGTATCACGAGCTATACTACTCCCGGCCAAACTCATCTATATTCACCCTGTGTATCAAAATCCGTTTTCGAAGCTTCTCTAGAGCACCGAATCACAAAATGACCAACATCCAAGTCCTTGACAACCCCACAATCCACAACCTACTAATCAACCTCTCCAAAGAAGAGTCACTCACTTTTCGCGAAATCATCGAACAAACCCTCGAATCCTTCTCTGTCAACGGAGAGCGCCAATTCCAGCCCCCACCAAGCATTGTCAACCGTCCCAGCGGACAAAACACCCTGTTCCGTCCATTTACCTCAGACACATGCATCGGCACCAAAATCACCGTTGAACCCGGGCCAGACGGTCAGGGCAGAAAGGATCCGCTGCACGGTCTCATAGTGCTTACCGATGGCAAGGGAAATCCAACTGGGCTCCTTAGATCCGATGAGGTAACGGGCTACCGAACCTCAATGAGTGCTATGGTTCCGTTCTCCTGGAGAAAAAATGTGGATCATAT
Source organism: Aspergillus sp. S3505 (assembly GCA_023627475.1). Taxonomy (NCBI): domain Eukaryota; kingdom Fungi; phylum Ascomycota; class Eurotiomycetes; order Eurotiales; family Aspergillaceae; genus Aspergillus; species Aspergillus sp. S3505. The sequence goes on along the minus strand of JAMAHJ010000059.1, from coordinate 91,145 downwards.
TGTGGTTTTCGGAACTGGGGTGCAGGCGCTGTGGCATACGCGGCTTATCTTGACACTTCGGGGTGAGGAGGTTAAGAGTATTACTTATATAGGTCGGTCCAACGAGCAAGTTGACGGGCTTGTTGCTACGATTTCTTCGGAGAATCGAGATCGTTGGAGGTCTGGGTGTTCTTTTCAATATATCAACTTTACTGCTTTGGACGCTCAGCGGGAGATTGAGAATTGTTTGAGAAGTGCTGATTGCCTTTTCTGCACTACGCCGTCTAAGGAACCGCTCTTTCCCGCTAGGTATCTTACGAGGACAAAAGGGGGAAGACAGCCATTCGTCTCAGCGATCGGCTCCTGGCAGCCTGATATGATTGAACTCGATCCCTCACTGTTACATGGCACCATCACAGCCAGTGATGGCTGTAATCCACTGACTGAGGGAGGGAATAGGGATATGATACTCGTCGACGATCGCGACTTCGGGCTTGAGAATTGTGGCGAATTGGTTCAAAGTGGGATTGCGGCGAATGATGTTGTTGAGCTTGGTGAGATTATTTCGTTGAAGAAGGGTGTGGGTTTGACTAAGGAGCATGAGAAGGTGGACTGGTTCGTTTCGGAGGGGTTTGTTGTTTATAAGAGTGTTGGTGTGAGTCTTACGGATCTTACGGTCGGTATTGCTATCTTGGATCTTTACAAGAAGCAGCAGCAACCTCTCTTGGATCCTAGTTGAGTCGGCAAGGAGACCTCCTGATAGAGATCTAGCTCTATTATTTGAAACATGAAGTATCTCGTTCCTTTACAAGCATCACCACACAGCTCACCAAATACAATTCTCCGTAACAGCATGCGCTATCCAATCCACATCCACAGAATCGATCGACTCCGCTACAGCCATTATATCAGCCGTCGGCAAGTCAGCAGCATCCCCAAATTGACTTTCCTCACTATAAAACAGCGACATATGAGAAATCATCTCCTCACGGCGGTCATATTGGCCTGAAGACTCTCTGAGCAGATCGTGCAGTTGCTGAAGATCTGATCTTCGAAACGCGGCGATTTGATTTCCACGGTATACCATCTCGTCTAGGACATCATATGCCTTTTGGAGCCATGGCAGAGAGTCATCTAGGAGATATGGGTCGACAAAGGGTGCAAGCAAGAGAACCAGGGCGGATATGAATGTGGACTCGAGGTCGAATGGGAGGAAGCTGTCTGGTACATATTAGCTTTGATACGCTTATCGATGGAAGAAATGGATGGCTTTACCCAACAAACTTTGCTTTTGCAGAATGATAAGAATGTTCAGCATTTGTTTGGCGGACTCGACACACACCTGAAGCAGTTTGCAAACGATAGCTGAGGAGGTGAGGGGTTTTGCGTTTGGATCGAAGCTTTGGAGTCGCATTTTCAGAAAGCAGAATAATAGTGGTCGTGTTGCTAGTACTATGCACTTTACAGAATCGGTCAGATGCGTCAAAGGATCACAACACAAGAGGCAAGATATACCTGATGGTATAAGAGGTGAAGATGTGCTGACAGACGAGAGACCCCATTCGGACTAGACTCATCTAGCTCGAGGCGATGGGACTCCTGTAATCTGGTGTCAAGATTGGCGGTATCACCTAGAGCAGCCTTGGTACTCGAGAGGAACTTCCGATTAAGACGACCATCGACTCCATATACAGCTTTCTGTTGCGTTAGCTTATCTTACAATTGTTCAAAGGAAGGGTGCCTACTCCTGTTAACTTCTGCAATGATTTGGCACATTTTGATCTGCATACTCAATGCAGTGACCTTATGCGGTGAATCAGGGAACAGCGGGAGCTTATGATAGATCTGGTTATCCTCGATTGACTGTGGAAGACCCATTAGAGAAGTCATCTGGCGGTCGAGGATGTATACCGTCCACCAGATTCTGCGCCGTCGCTGGAGGGCTTCTGCGCCTAGATGGTCAATTGGCATGTTTGTGTGCATACCGGAGGCTAGAGAAAGTCGCACGGCTTGGCCGATCTGTAGTATTTCATACATGTGAGCTCTTTGACATTTGATTGAACAACGACCGTACTCACAAACCCGTAGGCTGGCGACCGAAAGTCCAGCGACTGTAGATAAAGTGCTATGCAACACAGAATCTCAGTAGCTGTCATTGGATATTGGTAGAGATGGGTCAAATCAGGTAGTAGCTGCAGCGCCTTGACAAAAAACTCGCATCCTGCGGGCCGAGTACTTGGGCCTCTTTGCACGGTAAAGGCCTTGCCAAATGCCAGAAGTAGTAGATATTGAATAAACCACAGGGAATCGGCGGAGGTCTGGTGGACAGGATTCTCGTGGTAGGCGTAGAGACCCACCATAAATGACGGCTCGTCGAATATATGGAATAGTTGACCAATATGAAATTTGACCGCGTTGAGGAGGTAAATAGAGAAATCGAGGGTGGGGACCATTGGAACTTCAGTTGAAATGGACGTTCGCAAGCCATCCCAGCCTAGCTCGTAGGCAGTCTCATCAAAATGACGCCTGTCAGTTGGTAGAGGGGAGTCGTAGAGATGTTCATGAATCATGCTCAGAACTTTTCGAGCAAAGGACCAATTGGATGAGGTGCCCAGGTAGACTGCTAGGGGGTCAGCTTTTGTAGCAGTAATGCCAATGCGAAGCCTACATGTTCGGCCAAATCCTGTCGACATGAACGTCGATGGACCTGTTGAGAGTGGGTTGGTTATTTCGGGATCATTTTCAGCATGTTCCCACTCAGTACCCTCAAAGGGCCCTGTAGTATCGCCTTTGACCGTTAGTGATATCAACAGATAAATAAGCGGTTCAAAGAGAATTACGAGAACCAGATCTATCGAAATCATCCGAGAAGGTCTGGGGACTGGGCATCTCTTGACTTCGTTCTAACAAAGCCACCTTCCTTTGTAGATCCTCAATGTAACTAAGGAGCCTTAGCAGTGGCCATCTGAAGCGAAAATGCTACCATACCCTCGCGTCACCAATACCTTCTGCGCGCGGTCATCGATCACGCAGTTCAACTTGCGCTTCCTGCATGTATCGCAGGGCTGAGAACCGGAGCATTTGATTTTGTGTCGCCGACATCGTTGGCAGCTGAATTATGTCAGTATTCTCTCCATCGTTTCACATCAATTGAAGGACATACGCATTCGATGATCGCTTCTTAATGCGAGACTCTGGTGATAGATTCATGGTTATAAGAATTACATCGCAAAGATGACGCGTTGCAGCAGAGATCAATCCTACATCTTCCCCGCCGAAATGCGGGGGTGTTTTCTATTGATTGTAGCTCCATTACATGCAGTTTGGTATCTCCCATCAGTGATATCGGAAGCATTGCCGATAAGCTGTATTTGATCGGGTACATTCCCGGTGGTTCTATTTCAACCAAACAAGCTGACAAATTGCGGGGGAGAAGTAAGGGAAACCTAATAGGGAATGGAAGACCTTTTTCGCTACGTTTTCAGTATTGAGAGCGCTGAAATACCGCAGTCTAGCAGTTATGGCTGGGTTTGACACTCAGAAATCCGTCGCAGAAAATCATCATTACTGGATAGAGGCCCGATTAGGGTAGCCCGGCATGCCTTCCGTGGTAGAAGCGAGGAAACAATAGTGTCAATATGAAAAATAAATATTGCCCTACCCTACCCTTTCTACTCCTTGTTCTCTGGACTATCCTCTCTATATACTAAACCCACAATGAGGCTCGCACGCACCATCTCCATCGTGGGCGTCCACTGTGCCGGCGAAGTCGGCGACGTGATTGTCGGTGGCGTCCTCAATCCACCACACTGCAAAACGATGTATGAAAAACTACTATACTTCCAAAATCAAGCAGACGATATCCGACAACTCCTCATGAATGAGCCCCGCGGCCGACCTGCCATGTGCATGAATCTTGTTCTGCCTCCATGCGATCCTCGCGCAGACGCAGGATTCCTCATCATGGAAAGCGAAGAATATCCGCCCATGTCCGGGGGAAACACCATTTGTACGGCGACAGTGTTGCTTGATACGGGAATGGTGAAGATGATGGAGCCGGTTACCAAATTGAATCTTGATACCCCAGCTGGTCTTGTTGGCGTGACGGCAGACTGTGAAGATGGGAAGTGCAAAGCTGTGGCGCTTGACAATGTGCCTGCTTTTGTGCACAAGCTTGATCTGCCAGTGGATGTTCCTGGACTGGGTATGATTTCAGTTGATATTGCATGGGGCGGGATGCACTACGCGATCGTTGATGCCCGATCTGTTGGTCTGGAAATTAAGAACACGAATGGACCAAAACTGATTGAGGTTGGAGAAAAGATCAAGCAGGCTGTGAGGAACAGCTACACACCTGTGCATCCGGAAAATGATAAGATCAGAGATGTCACTGTTCTTGAATTCACTGAACCTGTACGGCAAGCCTCAGATGGCACCAAGACGGCGGTCAACACCGTTGTAGTGTCTCCAGGGCGATTCGACCGGTGCCCGTGTGGAACCGGGAGCTGTGCTAGACTGGCTGTCTTGCATGCAAGAGGTGAACTGCATGTTGGGGAGAAGTTGGTACATCAGAGCATCATTGGATCAACATTCGATTGTCATATTAGGGGCACGACCACTGTGGGGGATTTCGATGCGGTCCTGCCTACGGTCAAGGGGAGCGCGTGGATTACTGGGTTTAAGCACATGTCTTTGGATCCATCGGATCCTTTTCCAACGGGCTTCCGGGTTGGAGATCAGTGGCATATGCCAGAGCTGCTTGAATAAATTCATGTAAATCAAGCCAATGCCTGTATCCACTTGAGTGGTGATCCTTCTGGTGTTCAATGGCGGATTTTGATATGGCAAGGAGTATACATCGCGACGGATGAAGTTTCCTGATGCAAGATCTGACATGCATAGGGAGTACAGTGTTGCAGACCATGGTGTGCTTTGTGCCTAGTTTTAGATCCTTTTGTCTCACGTATTCAATCGCCTTTTTATAACATTAGGAATCCCATGTCAGCAAGCCTTTTAACTTTGGCTGTTCCTCGGGTCAGTGGACGGATCAGTGAACGGTTCCTGCAGTGGCTGACATGTAGATGTCTGGCATATGCTTTGACGCATACTCCACATGCAAGCTACGTAGTAACATAATATGTAGGATTTAGAGTCATCTGAAGCCACACTTGTATGTGTACAAACATGGAGTACAGAGTACAGTGCGATTGATATCGGTGTAAGCGGCAAGGGGACTATACCCGATGGGGAAAGGTATCAGATAAACTTCTGACTCGTGCCCAGCCACCGATATATCAACAGTGAAGAGACACAGCATAGAAAGGGGAGGAAGACAGGGTGAGAGATGATTATTTCATAGACATTGAAAAAATAGTAGAAAGGCTGGACTCAATTAAGGGCAATAAAGTAAAACAGAATACATACAGTTGTAGACATATCAGTTGTGCTGGTTGGTTGCCCTGTGAGTGCATCAGGTCTCCGCCGACAGCTGGCCATCACAGTCTCAGCAGTTTGTGTCCAGCCTCTCTTTTTTTTTTTTTTTGTTTTTTCCTTCTCGCTCTCTCTGACACACTTTCCCTTCACTTTTTATTGGGAATCTTTCCATTATTCACTCTTCCTTCTCACCTTCTTCCCTGCAAATCTTGACATTCCAGCCATCTTTTGCTCTGTTTTCGCCTCGGTGGAGTCCCTCACCGCTGCTGGGCTTACCCTCCATCGCCAGCAGCTGACAGTTCGTCTTTTCTTCTTTTCTCCTCCTTTCTTCCCCTCTTCTCTCTTCGTATATTGTCTATAATCAACAAGGGAGAAATCCCTCTGCTCTGCTGGTACGTCTACTATCTCTGTCGATGCCCTACTTCTACTTCAACCTCGCATCCGCCCCGCCGTCGCTGTGAATCGCCCACCCAGTGATAGTGACCAGAGCAGAGCGACAGCCTCTCTCTCTTTGCCTCTCTGTTTCGAATACTATCAAGAATAATATAATCATCGATCATCCCTTACAGACTTGGTCTCAAAAGATAGAAAAGACTATGGTCTTGTCTGGCTGAAAAGGGAAATTAAAAAAAAACATAAAGCCCTCCCTTTCATCCTCTCATCTCATCTCTCTCTGTCTATCTATACACACATCTTCCACTCGTTCACCATCTCTGGCGGCAATCATGGGTGTCGACACTCGCAGATCTGTCATGCCCGCCGCCTCAGATTCCCTCGTCGAAGCATCCGGAGGCAGCATGACTGGAACTGACTTGGCCACTGACCTCTCTCGACGGACAGACAAAACGTCCTACTCCGTTCCCGACGACGGCAGTCCCGTCACCATCCCCACTCGCCGGAGAAACCGTGATCCCCGTGGGGAAGATCCCTCCAAGCTGTCCCGTACCTCCCACAATTCCCAGACCTCCCTCCTCATCGAATATTTCGAGGGTGGGAAAGGTGCTGGCAACATCGTCTCCAGACCCAGTGTCCGCGTCCGTGTCACGCCTTCTTCCAAGAAGCTCAAGGACCAACGAGACCATCACCTCCAGATCACCGAATCCAGCGGCAATCGGGGGCCCATCTACGCCCGCCGTATCTCTCTTGGGTCGCTGCCCAGGTCGCACAAGCAACTCGAGTTGGACGACCCGGATGAGCAAGGTCTCAGCGACGACGAAAACCATCGCGAATCCCGTCCGCTCGAAATTGAGTTCGAGAACCGCGAGCAAGCCGAGGAATTCTTGAATAATCCCGATCAAGAAAGTGTCCTTTCCAGCCTCTCGCGCGATAACCGTCACATCCAGCCCGCCATGTCTGATATCTCATCGATGCCGACAGACAGCCTGCTGGAGGGCCCGACATCCAGTCTACACCATAAGCGGAGTCAGAGCTTGGAGCCAGAGGCTGACAATAAAGAGCTGCTCAAGACCCCCCGGAGAAAGCGCAGCCGTAGTCTCAGCACCGAACGTATCGCGCACAGGGTCGCAGAGAAACTCACCAGCGGCCCACAGGAGCGCGACGACGACCATAGCAGCAACCCTCGGAGTCTGCTGGACCCCGACACACCTGCCGCCCGTCGGCGACGACAGCGCGCACAGAGACGCCAGGAGAACGACGATTCCGTCTACAACCCTGCCGAGTCAAGTCTGCTCAGTGCCTCAGCTGTATCGGCGAACCGTCGTTCCAACGACCAATACTCCTTCCTATCGCAGAATTCCAACAAGTCCACCTTCAACAACAACCCCAAGCTCTTGGAGACCGTCGAGGATGCTATCCGGCGGCTTATCTTGCCCGAACTCAAGGAGCTCAAGAAGGACCAGAAAGTCATGCACAACACATCCAAGTTCGACCGCGATATGAATGCGTCGATGCAGTCAAGCGCCCAGACGCGCGATGGGCTTGGCCGCCGGCTTTCGAAGCATGCCAGTGCTCCGGATATCATCAAGCCCAAGGTTATCCTCAACAAAGACAGCAAAGATGAAGGCACCACCTTACTTGGGGACGAGCCGGCTCCCGTGAAGAAGAACCCGGAACGCAAACCTAGCAAGGACAGCAACCAGAGCAAGGGTACTGAAGCGGACCCTACCTACGTCAAGTGGGGTCTTCGTCCGGAGATGAATGAAAATGACAAGCTCCGACGCGCCAAGAGCAAAGGACTCCGCGATGCGGAAAAGGCTGGACGTGTCGGCACAGCGCTGACCGCTGCGGCTCTGCGTCGTCACGATTCCAAGTCCAGCATGGACACAAACGAGAGCAACCGCCAGAGCCCCAGCCCCACGAAGGAACGCGCTGGGAATGGAAACGACACGGAGTTGGTGTTCCAGAAGCACAATGTGCCTCCAATGCCTTTGCGCAGCGCATTGGAGTCGGATATGACTAGGGACTCGCTAGTTTCTCATCGCACCGCTGAGACCGAGTCAATTGTCCCGCAAAAGACTCGTTTTCAAGAGGTCACCCGTGGCGCGCCCGTTCAGTCACCTTCTCCTCTGTCTCGCACCCCGAATCGGACACCACTGGACACTCGTCACGAATTGGGTATCCGCCATCCCAATAAGTCGACCCATAACGTCTCCGTTGAAAGTGTATCTGATGAGGAAGACCGCGCCTCCTTTGGAGGACATGACGGCGGTGATTCCGAGGATGCTGCTGCCGCGGGCGATATTGCAGCGGCAGCCGTGGCCAACCTGCTGGATACTCACGCTGATCCTTCCCGACGGCGGGCCCTTAGTCCCATTCAAAGCGTCGCTAGCGAGCAGAGCGACTTGAGACCGCCGCCTCCGCCGCCTCCGCCCCAAGTGCGACCATCGCCTGGTCAGCAGTCGGGAGGAGATAAGGAATTGAAGCCTCGACTTTCCATCGATTCGCTTTCATCCGCACCGAGTACGGATCTTGCCAGATCGACGAGAACGAAACCTTCAGGTCTCAGTCTGAACAAGCGACATGAGTCCGAACAGGATTCCTCTCGACAACCGCTTGCGGAAGACTGGGATGAACAATCCGATCTGTACTCTCGTCGACACTCAGCCGCCGATACCAGCAGCCTCGATCCCAAGCGCATGACCAACTACACCGACGACGGCGAAATCGACTACATGGATAAGGTTCGTCAGGGCCAGCGTGTTTCCCAAGGCAATGGCGCCAACCCTCATTTCGTCCACCCGGCCCCCGTTGAGTCTGCGGTTGCCTCGCTGCTCGAACCTTCCGTTGTGGAGCGCTACACCCAAGTGTTCTCTGAGTTGACCAATCGCTCCAAGACCGACCTCAGCAAGCGACAAGAACAACGCAGCCCGCAGCCCCGCGGCCCACAGCCACGTAGCCCACAACCGACAGCGCAGCAGCCGCAGGAGACAACCACTCCTGGCTCTCGTCAAGGGAGTCCTCTGAAGCAGCGTCAGGATGCCGGCAGCCCCGACGCAACTTCCTTCGGTAAGAGAATGGGTGTCACTTCGCCGCCCCAGAGCATCGCTCAGTCAATTGACGAGCAGGCTGAGCTAGGCCACTCCCGATCTTTTGATCCCGGCGATGATGCTCAGATTCCGGAGGCAGGCGATGCCCAGGATTCGGAATCCGAGATTGACACCAACCCCTCGATCATTCAGGGACCCGGAGCGCCTTCCCAAAACCAGGACTATTGGCCATACGACGAGGGATCGCAGTCCAAGGAGGATGTCCAAGACGACCAAGCGAGCAAAGGGCTTGGCTTGGACGAAGAACTGAGCTACGATCCAGGCTATTACCCCGAAGGTGCCTATGCCCCTGAGGGCTACTTCGATCAATCCTATGATCAGGCACCTGGTACGCCGCCGGCTGCTAAGGATGAGGGCTATGCGTCTGGAGCGCACCCGCTTTCACCTAGTGTTGGCACTCCGAAGTCCGAGGGTAAAGGCTTCGGTGGTATGGACACCTTGGGGCTCTTTGACAGCCCTAATGGTGTTGAGCACCAGAGAAACTTGAGTGGCTACTCTCATGGAGTTGGCTCGCCTATGTACGATAGCGCCACTGGGCAAGGCGTTGACCGGATTCAGTCCAAGGATATCATTGCACTGATGGATCATGTGAGTATCTATCGATCTTTACCCGTTAATGACACTTGCTGACCGTTCCAGCTTACTGTTCGCGATGCCCAACGCAATGCCAGAGACACGGAGATCCTGGTCTCTCTGGTTCGAAGCGCTGCAGAGATGCGCAACTCTTTCGAGGACATGAAAAAATACATCGCTTATCAGGACGGACTGATCATGGAAGCCAACGACAAGCAACACGAGCGAACATTCGGAGCTATCAGTGGACCGCGTCCTCAGCCTCCCAGTGCCAGATCTCGTCAACTCGCCGCCGCCGCAGAGGGAGAAGAGGACATGCGCTCCAAGCGCAAGAACGTTTTCAAGCGCGCCTTGAAGGGCTTGAGTCTCAAGTCCGGCAATGACTTGACCAGGATCGAAGACATGCTGGAGCAACTCCTTGATGATGTTGACGCTCTGCGAGCTCAGCAGGATGACCACTTTGGCCGCAGTGGACGGGGAAGTTTCGACCAGGATGGCTATGAAACCGAGGGCGAAGCTGGTTCTTCGCCCATTGACCAACCCGGACGACCCTCGACCGGAGGATCTCGCACGATCCACAACCAGCCCAGTCGCCCCAGTACGGTCCCCGAGGAGGACGAGGAGGACGATTATGATGAACGCGCCGAATTCCTGAGCCCTAAGCTACCTCCTCAAGAGAGCTCCAAGCCTCCCATGGCCTCTGGTGCTCTCAATGGAGAAGCCACGCCTCCCAAGCAGAACGACAAAGCTCAGAAGCGTAAGTCGGGCGGTTTCCTTCCCAAGTTCATCCGCAACACCCTCCAGAACAAAAAGGAGCGATCGGACACGAGCCTTGCTCCTTACGGAGCCTACAAGACGGACGGTTACTATGATCCCCAGGGCGACGACCGAATCCGGTCCAACACCACCCTCGAGCAGCAGCAGCAGTCGCCGCAGCAAGAGGACCGCCCTCCATCCCCGTTGATCCCGTCACAAGTCTCCGAAGCCCCCAAGTACCGCGCTCACCGTGACAGCATGGACCTCCAGCATCCGCAGCCTCGCCAGGGTCCCACGGGCCGCTACCAAACCCAACTCGAGACTCAAGCACAGGTCTACGGCTTCCACAACCCGCAATCTGAGCAATGGGGATCCAACTCCAGCTTCTCCGGTGGCAACTCCAGTAACGTCCAGAAGCGCTACAGTGGCTACAGCGGCGGCAGCCGCTTGTCCCCGATCTCAGACACTGGATACTCGGAAGCTTCTTCGCGACGTACGGGTCCACCACGCCCCCCGAAGGTCAGGGACGATGGGCCATTGGTTCCTGAACGCCCGCCTAAGGTTAAGGAGGACGATGAGCGGTCTTATGCGGATCGCGTTGTTTCGAGGGTATGTCTTTATTCCCCTATTCATGATTGAATTAAGATCAATGCTAATACAATGAGTTACAGAGCTCGGGAATGCGCTCATCCCCGGTCCCTTCCCGCAAACCCACCGGCCCTCGTCCCCTCAACTCCGGCAGCCAATACAGTCGTACCAGTCGCTACCGCGGCGCTAGCCCAGACCAAGTCGACGACCTCGATTACTGAAGCGAAATGTTGAACGACTGAACTCTGATACCCTTACCTGAATACCCATACCCCATTTTCCTAATGATTTTTACGAAATTTATGACGTCGATTTTGTTTTAACGTTTTATATCCCCTGTTATGCATTGCATTGTATTGCATTGCATTTGATGAATGAAGCATCGTGTCATGTCATTTTTCGTTTCTATTCTTATTATTTCGATGTCACTACATAACTTGGTATGATGGGGTGGACAGAGGTTTTGTAATTTCTATATTTCTTGTGTACTTGTTCCCTGCACATTATTTGCTTATAAATATGCATGTACTATTGTTGATATATTGATGTTCAGTGCATAATGATCCTTTTGAAAAGCAAATGAGCGACAGTTCTGACGTACATCACATATTTTGTTCATTTCGAGTCGATGCTTGTTGGCTTTTGTTGCTGATGGCTATAGAATGATCATACTTACACGCATACAGAATAGTATTGGACTTCTATTACAGCTCATTCTGAACAATATCCCTATCAATGTCTCCAATCAAGGTTGTTGACCTATAGCTAAACACTTGTCATTTACCAACTGAACGCCTCGAGCCAGTTTACCCTAACACTAATGAATGATAACTTTTCAACAAACCCGAGAACATAAGTGAAAACACGAGAAGAGTCAACCAAGCAGCAACACAAACTCGTCAAAGCTCCGACAGCGGCCTCACAGAAGTCTGCGCCTTTCCTCTCACACATATAGGAGCCGTCGCCAACGCCTCCAATGGCAGCCCTTCACTAACAGGAAACTTGCCTGGATAGCTCTCAGCCGAACGAACCAACATCAACTTCAACCCACCCTCCCCATCTCCATCCTCATCCTCATTCTCACCCCCAACCGAATCTAATTCTGTCTCCGCACGTCCCGCATCGTAGATTGGCGAGTTTTCATCGTCTTTATCCGTCGGAGACACATTTCCCTTGATAAATCGCCGCTTTACAAGCTCTTTCTTTGGCGGTTCTTCGTGACTCGACGACCGCGACTGCTCCTGCTCGACCCCGGGCCACTTGTCCAGCTTCTCCGTCGGTGGCTCTTCCTCAGACTCGTTCGTCAGCTTACTTTGGCTGACAATCGGCGACCTTCCATCCTCTTCTGTCGGGAAGCGGCCTATGAAAGTGGACCGCGGTGGTCTCACCTGCAGAATGAACCGGTCTAAGTTGGTAGTGATAGGCATACCAGTCTCAGGCGTATTCTGCGGCGGCGGGCAAGTGAGAGTCGACGAAGGTGTGCCTGGTCTATAAGCCGCGTAGATAGACGCAGGAGGGGGAGGAGCAGCAGAAGACATAGACCCACAGTGTGCCTGACACGAAGCGAACGACTGGCGGTTGCCACCATGGCTATTGTCCAACGACATCTCCGGAACGCTCTCCGTGATGGTCGTTCCAGCTGTGACCGTCCGAAAGAGCTGATCCCCTGACGTCCTCGACAGACCCTGTGACATGCGTATAGCGGGCGCGATATTCGTCGTAACCCTCATGAGTGGACTGTGCGCAGATCCTTCTTCGGTAGTTGCATTGTCCAAATCGATCATCCTATTACCTGGCTGAGCACGATGGGTAGAGGCCGACGCCATCGATCTCGCCGCACTTCCATTTCCATTCTTTTTCCCGCTCCCTTTCCCACATTTGTTCCCGTCACTGTCACAATGGAACGAGTACCTGGATGCCGCACCCGATCCCGATCCCGAGTTCGAACCCATCGAGTTTATCCGATACAGTCCCTCTGGAACGACAGCCTGAAAAAGAGCCACGATGCGGCGTTCGAGCTCCTCGATGGACTGGTGGGCGGGTCTCTTGCCGTGCGAGAGGGTTGATATGCCATGATAGAGCTTGAGGGTGAGAAGGGCACCGAGAAGGGCGAAGAGCTGGGTGAATGTTATGGTAATTGAGTCGGAGTAGTGGTGGTAGTGGTCGGTGGTTAGTTGGGGCTGCTGCGTCTCTGGGAGCCGACGGAGGTCGTGGGTGGTTGTTGGGAGGGACATTCTCGCATATAAGCACTGGAGAGTAGTGTATGCTGGGTATATATAAGATTGAGGAATAGGATTTAAGGAAGGTCGATAGGATGGTATGGTGAAGAGGATGTAGAGACATCCATACTGGGGGAAGAGGGTTCAAGGGTATTGTTTTTACTTTGGATGAAAGAAGGGAAAGAGCGACTAGTGCATGCTCGGAGTACGCCATAGTCCTGCGCTCCTTCCATACTGATCATTTGTATTTATTCGTTGTATAGTCGGTTATGCAGAATAGTTGTAAATGTTGGTTATGCTAATCATAGATAGCTAAAGTTAAGATCCCCACTTCAACTCACCACGGATCTTCTCCTCCACAACCAACGGCAACCCAACACTATCCTGACTACATCTATGCACTTTTCACCTTCATCTCTATTTCAGCCAATACTTCAACTCAAACCCAGTTCTCTAAGAACTATAACCACAAAAATCATGTCTTCTCCATCAATACCAATTCCCAACTACCCCCTCCGCCAACGACGCTTCGCTCCCCTCAACCCAGAGCGGAAGAGTGAATCCGATGCGCCAGCATTAGAAGGGATTGTTTTTGATGTGGATGGAACGTTATGGTATTTTTCTTTCAAATAAGTATATCAAGGATCGATGCCAATATAAGCAGCTTACCGCAACACTACATGTTCTCTGAAATGCGGTACGTCTATCAATCCAAAGACACATTTCGAAATTGGATTGGCACATTCGGATGAATGAATACTCAATAGAATGAAGGTCCGCCCTCGGTATTGACAAATCAATCGACATCCTGCACCACATCCGCGACCTCCCAACCCCCGAAGCCCGCCTCGCAGCCGCTGACAAAATCAAAGCCATCGAGCGCGAAGCCATGATCTCGCAGCAACCACAGCCGGGTCTTGTTCAGTTAATGGACTATCTGCAGGCACGTGGGGTGCGCAGGGCGCTTTGTACGAGGAATTTTGAGTATGGATCCCCCACCTTCCTTACTTCTATGAAGGGGAGTTAACGGTTGGTAGAACGCCGGTGCTACATCTGATTCAGACTCATATTCCAGCACACCAAAAAGAGATTTTGCCAATTATTACGCGTGAAACACCGGATTTACTACCCAAGCCGGATCCCGCGGGGATCTTGCACATTGCGCAGGCATGGAAGGTTGGGGCCAGGGCTGATCATTTGATCATGGTATTCAACGCCTACCTGCGTACGATCATAGCGAGCTAACCAAGAACAGGTTGGTGATAGCATCGACGACATGACTGCTGGACACATGGCTGGTGCGGCTACTGTCTTGTTATTGAATGAGAAGAATGGTTGGCTGGAGAATCACGAGCATACGGATCTCAGTATCAACCGTTTGGACGACTTGGTTGATATTCTCGAGAACGGCTTCATTGGTCACCGGGGAGGTGATAAACCGGCTACCAATGATCGCGAGGGATAAACCGCGAAATTGCTTGTTCTTTTGGACATATTTCATCGGTATCGTAGATATACAGCAAAATCATCGTAAGCACGCAGATTTCTCTGCCAAATGCGACGGGTATATAACAAAATGTGGCAATGCAGCAAGCCCAAATCAAAACCGATATCTGTCCCAATTCTTCTTCGCGGCACTAGGCATAGGACGATAAGCATCGCCGCCGCCTCGTTTACCTCCGCCCCCTCCGCGTCCACGTCCACCACGCGCTGATGGAGGTGGTCTGCCCCTCCGCGGCGGTGATCGAGAGCGCACATTCCAGTTATCTCGACCTCCTCTGCCTCGACCAGGGCCGGAAGCAGGTCTTCCGGCAGGAGACATTGATCGTTGACGAGAGTGGTCTCCGAAAGAATCATTTCGATCTCGATATCCCCCAGGACCCAGGTTCTTCCCTCGTCCAATTCCGCCTCCAATGCGGATATTACCACGGCCTCCTCCTCGACCTGGAGGCAGAGGACGTTGGTTTGGTCTTGTGAACATGCCGTCGTCTTCATCGCTATCAGGCGTTGGTGAGCGCTCTGCCCGGCCGCGGATCTTCATCCCCCCTCTACCCCGAGCCACAGAACCAGGTCCGGGTCGACTCCTGCCAGGGATTACGGAGTTAATATTGGTGATCATGTTGGGATCGATTCCGTTTAGTGTCCACGATGATGAAGACAAGGGCTTTGGTAGTGATGGACAGTCACCAGCGAGGTGGTGGTTACTAGTGCAATGCGAGCAGGAAATCGACACGAGCACCGGTCCTGATGATGGATCGCGTAGTGGGAGCTTCCACATGTAATCGCAGTCGAGTTCTAAGTGGCTTTGCGAGCCGCAGAGGTCACAGGGGACTTCAGAGGCAGAGCCTTTCAGTAACGAGGAGCATTGGGCTTCGTCGTGTCCTCGTTCGCGACAGCGTTGGCATCTTCGCCAGGTGGGGCAGAAGTTGCTGTCATGTTTGTCCCAGGCACCGCAGTGCGTGCACTGCTTTGTCAGTGGGGGTTTTCACGGGAGTCTATAGAAGCTGATACACACCTCCTTCGACGGACACACTTGCGCGATGTGTCCCTCCTGCATACATTCCGTGCAAGAGACGGGGATTTGAGGGTCTTTCGACTCGGTCCAGTACATAAACCTGGTCTGAATGTCCTTGTCTTCTTGAACCAGGTCAGTCATAACGGTTGGTGAAGATGGATATCTCTGCGTAAAAATGCGGATTGCCTCCTCTTTGGAAGGGTCCTTAACAGTTCCATCCTGTGTTCCTTGTTGTGTTTTAATAGTACCATTCGAGATAACGACGCCCACAAACGGCTGCATCTCAGGGTCATAATCATCGTCTGCATCATTCTCATTCGTAGCTGCATGGCCATTCTGCTTTTGACCGATGTTTAACAAGATCGAATCGTCGGCCTCAGAGTCCAAAGATTCCGAATCATCTGAGTCTCCTGATGTGTCCAACGCAGGCGCTTCCGTTGTGTCCTCATTTACCTCCCCTTCTTCCATTTCTTGGCTTTCATTCTTCTTGCCATTATCACCGCCTCCTGTAGAAACGGATTCACTTCGACTACGCCAGTACGCGCCGTTCACCGCATCAAACTGGGCATCTGATTTCTTCTCCGGCTCGGGCTGGGGCTGGGGCTCCGGTTTCTTATTATTGTTCACTTTTCCTCTTCCACTTAATGTAGTCCTGACCGCACGCTTATTCCCCTGGTTCCAATTAATCGCCTGCGAGGTCGTTCCCGCATATGGGTTCGCCGCTGATGGATTCGCATCAGACCAGTTGCTGCCGGAGTCGGAATCGGAGCCAGAGCTAGATGTGTCAGTCGGGTCGACTTCTAGGGGTTTCTCGCTGAATGTGCCACCCTGAGGAACGAAATCGCGGACGTCATTATTCCCAGAGTTTCCTCGTGTGCGTCTTGGGCGCTTGTTCGGGTGCGAGTCTTGGTTTTGAGCGCGCGTGCGTTGTAGGCCAACGGACGCGGTTCGCGAGTCGTTTTCTTCTCCTGATGAAATGGGCATGGCTGCGATCAGCCGGAGTGTGCGTATTATGGAAAAATAGTGGGGATAAGGTGGGATGGGAGGGTTGCGAAGTGGGAGAGATTCATTGAACGGAATCTGGAGTAGGAGTTGAAAATTTATGGTGGCCCTGACAGACCAGAGACGCAATGCAGTGAGCAGTCCTCGATACGAACCTACTTTAACATATGCATCTCTGGGTTAATATTGTTTCAAGAGACAATAATGACTGCCAGATAACAGACATAGTAGGGTTATATCAGACTGCTAGTAACATCCAGTAGCAGGGTCTACATTGTCTAGACCACTAAGCCACGTGCCGGCGGCGATTCTTCCATAATTAGCACTCTGGCTTCCTTTTTGTTCTTTCCTGCTCTCTTGTACAATTTCTGCTTCTTTCTTCCCTGGACTCTTTCTTTTCTCTTATACTATTCTCTATCTTTCGTCTAGTGCGCTGTTCTACATCTCTCATAGACCTGTCCTATCCCGACACTGCGTGCTTCTTTGGGGGACTCATTTCGTGTCGCTCTCTGACAGATCCCATTTCTTTTGTGGAAGCATCGCTAGCTCTCACCCTCTCTCTGCCTTATCACCCTCTCTCCCTCTTTCACCTTCTCTCTATTTTTTCTCTCTCTTCTCATCATCTCTGGCTATCTCTCTGTTCTATCCGTACCGATCTCTGCTCCCGTGACCCAATTCCGCAGATCTCTCTCCGGTCGGAACTTCAACATCTCCTCGCCCGTCCACGCCTACGCCTGCAGCCGAACCGCCTGTCAGCTCTCTCTCTCTTTATATTCCGACATCTCCCTCTCTGTCCCGATTACGATCCCCTTACATATCTTTTCCGATCTCTCTCCCGTACGGGAATTAACCGCCAAAGTGTCTTCATTACTGGTTCCCCGGGCCCGTGCCATCTCCTTCCCTCCGGAAGTTGACACTGGGACGCCGCAACGATTGACTCCCAACAACAGTATGGACCAAACAAAGTCTGGGAGGAGGAGGCGGTCGAGCAGTATTATTTACCAGGAGCCTGCGGAGTCATTGGAGCATACCAGTGATCAAGCTGCGTTGCCCAACCTCAATGCGAACTGGGTTAATGCCAAAGGTTAGTCGGGGGAATATGGATGGACGTTACGGACGTGGTGGACGTGGTTTCTCGTTCCTGGGAGCATTGTTCTGACTATGGTTATACTGTTAGGCGCCTGGACTATCCATTTCGTTCTGATCGTGGCCCTCAAGATTTTCTATGACATTATCCCCGGCGTCTCGCAGGAAACATCATGGACTCTCACCAACATCAGCTACATGTTCGGCTCTTTTATCATGTTCCACTGGGTGCGGGGTATTCCCTTCGAATTCAACGCCGGTGCTTATGATAATCTCAACATGTGGGAGCAAATCGACAATGGAGATCAATATACACCGACCAAGAAGTTTCTCCTCTGCGTACCCATTGTTCTCTTTCTTCTCAGCACTCATTATACCCACTACGACCTGACATATTTCACCATCAATTTCCTGGCTACGCTGGGTGTCGTTATTCCCAAACTTCCTTTCGTATGTTTCCCTGGGGCTCGGATTGTGTCACGTTCCATTGTCGCTAACACTGTTCTAGTCACACCGGCTGCGGATAGGTTTCCTCTCCGGCGACCCGGAAGAACTATAGCGTTCGTTTCTTTTGTTATTGTCCCTTGGTGGCCTCGACTTTTTGTCGCTTGAATTCCCATCTGTTTTGTTCTTGAGCACTCCTTTTTCTTTTCCTCTTCCGTGGCAGTTCTACTTTGTTTTGCGTTTACGGTCCAAGCTGTCATTATTACTCCTTACCTTCGTCCTCTTTTGTTCGAGAGCAGGGAAAAAAGGAAAAGGGGAAAAGGTGGTCACCAAAAGTGAGAAAAATGAAAATAGAAAAAAAAAAAAGATAAAAAAGGAGGCGAATAGGGGTTGTTCCTTGATTCTTCTCCCCGGGACTCAGGTCTAGATATCAAGTGCTACGGTATTTGTTACTACTATTATTATTGGCTTGCAACTTTTCACTACGGTTTGGTTTGGGTTTTGGGAGTTCTTCCGCTGTAGAGCGTGGGCTAAGGGTATGCGGGTGAACCTTGTGCTTAGTCGAGATAGGTCGCCGTGCATTAACATCCCGAATATTTAATAGACAGTCGATAAGGCATGATATTTACTCTGTATATAGCACTGTTTTGTAGATTGAATCTGTAACTGTAGAACATCTCCAGAATGGTGTTTCTTGGCTATTTTGTGGGGATGGAGCCCCATTGCATCATAGAGGCCCCCTGATACAACTGAAATGCGCGTCCGTTGATCATCGCCAAGGACATCGATATCGCTTATATACTATTCGATGCAGCAACCCTCTTACGGTCGTCTCAAAATCGTCCGGCTCTCTCCCCAATGTCTTCCCCAGCAAAGGCGACACAACGCCACTTCCCCTCGTCTAATCGCCTCCCGGCAGAAATTTATAATCTTTCAGCAGATTTACCCCACGATACTAGTATACCTCCTTGAATCTCCTTGAATGGCAACTCCGCATACTCATCCGCAGAAATCTGCCGGATCCTCACGTCCTTCCCAGTAACGCTCTCAAGAATAGCAACCATCTTTTTCAACAATACCTGGTCCCGATTAAAATACAACTTTATCGAACCACGGAAAATCCCATGAACTCTGCACGTAAGAAACTATCATTTTCGCGGTCGCCTCTCCAAGTTCATCAGTCCTCGCCCACGCTATCCCCGGCCCCCCAGAATGTGCGATTATAATTTCCTCCATGGGGCCGTGGATATCGAACCACGGTGTAGCAGATAGTGGTGTATGCGGTCGGTCCTTGTGCCGAGAGGTATTGTTCTGTGAGATGCGCGCCCATTACGCTTGCAACGCTGATGGGCGAGAGGTTTCCAGCGAAGGCGAGAGAGGAGTAAATATGTGGGAGACGGACCTGTTGCGGGCTGCGTTTATTGCGACTTCGTGTGCCTACAGGCGCCCGAACAGGCATTAAATTGTCTCTGAATGAAGAGACAGGACCAACCTCAAACCGATACTCGGTTTTGACGGACGCATACAAGATCAACGTATCCACGCCATCGAAGGCGTGTCATAGGGTTGTTGTTTCATCGTAGTCTGCTTGTCGAATCGTTGCGCCGGCGGTCTAATCTCTCGGGATGCCGAGCGACGGGGATTACTTGGGAAGCTGGGACAAGCTTAAGAATATGGTTGACGATGCTGGTTCCAAGAGCGCCGGACGCGGGGCTCCGGTTTTGGACATTCTGTCGTTCAGTATTGAGGTGGTGGTGTTGTTTGAGCATCAATGACGTTGTGTTGGGATTTATAAATCTTGCTAGAAACTACGATCATATTGACAATGGCTCGGAGGTCATAGAGTCCAAATTGATTTCCCATTTATCAGCACCAAGTTTTGCTGTTTTTTTGGGAGGAATTTGCTCAGGAATATAAATTCCGCTTGGTGATGATCACGTAAGTAGGGATACTACCCAGCCCTATAAAGCTGCTGGAGTACTTCTACAGGGTATCAATTGCTATTGAAAGGACTCGAATCTATATACAGCATCCAGAAAAAAAAAGTCGACATGACCACTATTAAAGTCGCAATTGTCGGAGGCAGTGGTGAAAGTGGCCAATCCATTGTGAATGCACTCCTCGAAACCTCCACGCCGAAATATGTGAGTTACCAATCCCGAGTCCGCATGTATCCTCTAACAAGACTGTGTATAGGAAGTAACAGCTATAGCACGCCGCAATCCATCCGCAAAGCCGTGAATACCAAACTTCAAGAGCGTGGCGTAAAGTTGTTCCTGCACACCTGGGAGGCCCATCTGAGAAAATGGTCGAATTGCTCGCTAGTATCGATGTGATCATCTCAGCTATCTACTTCGATAGCCTGGATGAAGAGATACCCCTCGCAGATGCTGCCAAGGCAGCTGGCGTCAAGCGATTTGTCCAGTCTGCGCTAATGATCGTTATCTCACCGAAGGGTGTTGTTGATTTTCGCGAAAAAGTCGCTATACCCATTCCATCCCTTCTCACACAAGCTGCAAATGCTAACACATAGCAGAAAGAAGACAATCTTCACTACTTCCAGAAAATCCGCCTTCCGTACACCTACATCGACGCCGGCTGGTGGTACCAACTCGCTCTACCCCGCCTACTCTCGGGCCGCATCAACCATCTTCTATCCCCCGCCCACAAGGACCTGCCAATTAGCCTTGATGGGAATGTGCCTACTGCGCCGGCTGATCTGAGGGACGTAGGACGGTATGTGGTGAGGGTTATCGCCGATTCTCATACTTTGAATAAGAGGGTGAATGCGTATAGTGAGCTCTATACGCAGAACAAGGTTTATGAAGTTGTGGAGGGATTGAGTGGAGAGAAGTTGCCGCGTGAATATGTCAATTTCTCGACTATTCCTATATATTGATGCACGGCTAACATTCTGTGTAGGTCTCCAGAAAAGAAGCGAGCACCAACATTGATAATGCGCGGGCTAGACCAGAGCAGAATCCGACGGAAACTGGCGCAAAGCTCGCGTTTATTGCCACTCAGTTGTTCTACTCTTGGGGTATCCGGGGTATTTGAATGGGAAAGATTGTATCCGGACGTCGGGTATATTACATTTGAGGATTATGTGAAGGAGTTTCTTGACGGGAAGGTTAAGGGGTATATCAAGGATAAATCGTGATGCCCTGCTATATATAACGATATCAAGCATTCTCGTCGGACTCAATATCTCCCTATATTTTCCATTCCTAAAAGTTTCAATGGTGGTACAACCGTACAATACTACAATGCTGCTATCACTGAGAATACCGTGGACGATGCCTTGGATGATTTTCATTCGAGGAAGCTACGTTTATGGTAGTGGATAAGGGTGTCATGCGATAATAAGCATTCAAAGTCGAAAGAACACTTTTTGGCCAGCCAAATCCAAAAAAGAAACCTATCTAATACATTGAAGGGCAAAGAAGGAACAAAAATGAAAAAGAAATGGCGCTGCCCGGAATCGAACCGGGGCTGGCGCGGCCACAACGCGACGTCATACCACTAGACCACAGCACCTTTGGTTATGATGATCGACAATTCTTTGATTGAATAATAGATTTCTTATTAGTCCCTCAATGTGGTTAGTGGGTACACTAAAGTTGAAAGATAGGTTAATCTTACTTCGTGCTCGCTGGAGTTGTTATTAGGGATAATTGCAATATAATGCTATCACCGAAACCTACTAGTTATTGTACTGTACGCGGCAAGAGATGGACCGAATAGGCAAGGTAATCGTGACCTGACGCGCGATATCGATAAGGCGTCGCGACACCGCATCACTATCTATCCCACTTCATACCTCCAACAGTTTCCGCGCATAACACTATATGTACTGCCATGGCAGTCGAAGATCGGGAGAAGACTTCTTCCTACCGTGCTTCCAGACCTGTACCTTTCGAACTGGTCCAACATTCGGAAATTTTTTTCGAAGAGAAGCTCTGTCCGTTACCCTACCCCGGAGCACGCGAAAGCATCTAGCTAATATCGCATGCACAGATACACAAGCGCTCAACCTCCTCCTAAACATCATTGCCTCCGGAACTGTCGCCTCTGGCCCTGTCTTCGTCCCATCACCACCCCTTCTCGCCGTCGCAGCTACCTTCCTCGTCCACCCTTCCACCACAACCCGCGCCAAATCCCCCGAGGAACAAGAAGCTCCCAGCGCGGCCCTCCGACTCCTCCGGTTAACGAATACCCTCGTCGGACCCATAACTGCTAGATTTGACACCGCATTCGCATTCACGCATTTTGAAGCCTCCCGTCATGGAGGTATACGTCGGCGCGCCAGCAAGGATGAGGGAACATCTGGAAATGAGATGCTGAGGAATGAATGGAAACTGCTGAATACTGAGCTAGGACAGTCATCTGCGGTATGGTCTCGCGCGGAGGACTTTTGGCATGCAGTGGGGTGGGCTTTCAACTGTTCCGTCTTGCACCCGGAGCGGTGGGAGAGTTGGCAGGTCTGGCTGCAGTTTATGATTGAGGTGCTGGAAGATGATTGGAATGAGCGGAAGAGGCAGGTTGAGCAGGAGGTATCTGGGGCTGGGAATGAGAAGGAGCAGAAGCGGTTACGGCAGGATATTCTGCAACAGAGTCTTATCTTCCGCTACATCGACGGGAGTAGCGGGAGCTATGGGCAGAATCGAAGGATCCTGAGAGCCATTTTCGCGGATGGGACTTCGAGTTCGGTCAATGAGTTCCGCGAGGTGTTTCGCAATGAGCTGAAGCAACTGAAGCGGGACCAGGAGAACATCAAGAAGAGAGAAGCGAAGGTCAACATCGACGAAGGACAATATGGCGACTACCTGACCAAAGACGACGACGAATCGGAGGAAGGCGACGGCGTGACAGACAACCTGACAACGACAGAACGACGTCCCAAACGTACACGAAGAGGAACAAGAAACTCAACCGCAGAACAACAACCTACTGCAACAGCCACCACAAACAATACCCCCTACTCCCATGGCACCCTCTCCCTCCTAGGCGGCCTTCCCTCCCTTGCCCTTCGTCAACGCCTCCTGCACCTCCTCTCCGCCGTCTCCGAATCCCTCCCAGACACCTTCACAACACTCGAAGAGCTCTACCATCTCTTCGTCGAAAACATCCGCCACCTCCCCCTCCCAATCTACCAGTCCTTCATCTCCCCACACGTCCTCCCCTACTTCTCCGCCGCAGCACAAACAACTCTCTGCGAGTTTCTCCTCTTCCGCCTCCGTGAAAGCACAGCTCCCGAAACAGAGGAGGAGTATCTCAGTCAAACAAAGCTAGAGCAGTGCTTCTTACCGTATGCAGCAAGTACAGCGTCTGTGGTCGACAATACAAAGATGGCGATTGCGCTAGAGGCGCTTGTTATGTTACTCGCGGAGAGTGAGATGCTGAAGGTCACGCCGGAGCTGCGGACGGCGGTGGAGGATGGGATTATGGCAAGGGCGGATAGGGCGCAGGATGTGAAAAGAAGTCAGTCGAGTAAGCAGGTGGAGGATATTGAATGGTGTTGGTTGATTGAGAGTGGAGAGAGGTTGTTGTTTATGATTAATGAGTTGGTTCCGAGTATGCAGGCTTCATAAGAGGTATACTGGCCAGCCCTAACCCATTTCCACGATGCATATAGTTTCGTTGCAGCCATTCACTAAGTAGATACCCTTTGCTAAACCATACTCTTTTTGGTTTTGGTATGATTTTGGATTGTATAATGTCTATAACAAACTCGAAAAACCTAAACGTAGTGGGGATATAAGATCACGCGAAACAAGGATAAGTCCACCAAACCCGAACAAAACAATGAAAGGCGAATCCAAAGGTTTACGGTGGAGGTCTAGGCCCAATGATCTGCCGTCTAGCACCCCAGTTACTCAACCCAGGACCGCCCCGGCTCTGATTATCACCGCCCATATATCCATACTGGAAGACATTCCAAGCACCCCCAGGTCCAGAGCCTTGACTAGGATCCGCAAGACCCTTAGCCGCTGCTTCCTCGGTCTCCTTCTGGTTGTCCTTCCACTCGCGCTGGCGCTCACGTTCGCGCTCCATCTCACGTTCCAAGAGGGACTTGGACGCCCAGCCACCAGCCTTGGTCTTCTGCTGTGCGGCTTCGCGGCGGCTGTTTTCAGCGTCGACTTCGGCGGTCGTGCTGTAGTCTGCCGGGCGGTGGCTCACGGGTTTCGGCCCGACGGGCGGTTTGTTCGAGGCGAGAAAGCGGTCCACGCGATTCTCGCGGGCGTTGTTGTATGCGACGGGATCAGGAAGGGGACGTGGGGAGATTTGAGGGGCCTTCTGGGCCGCGGTGGGATCAGGCAATGGGCGAGGGGGTGTTGGCGGGGCAGAAACTTCATCCTGGTTCTTATGCCATTCAGTGCGCAGCATCCGGCGTTCTTGCTCGAGGGACGAGAAATCATAGCTTGGCTTGGGAGGGACCGGTCGAGGACGAGGAGGTTCGGTCTCTTTCTTCTTGAAGTCCTCGCGTTCATGTTGATACTGGAGTTCTCGCTGGCGTGCAAGTTCCAGTTCCCTTTCCAGTTCCTTGACGCGTTGGCTCTCCTGGGATTCAGCCGATGGCGGCGGCACTGCTGCTTTGGCAGGACTCGCCTGGCTGGCTTGGTACTGGCTCAGGAACTGACCGTTTAGTCGAGTGTCGGCCATGCTCCGCCTGCGTTGCCTTTCCTGTTCGAACTTTTCTTCAGCCTCTCTTTCCTCATTCAGACGGCGCTGCTCTTCCTCCTCCCATTGCCGCTTCTCCTCGTCCCATCGTTTCTTCTCTTCTTCAACATTGCGGCGCTCCCGCTCCCTCAGGCGGTCTGTCTGTTCATCCCATCTTCGTTGTTCCTCCAGCCGGGCCTGTTCGTCTTCCGCTTCCCGCTGTCGCTGGCGCGCCTGTTCCACTTCTTGCCTTTCAGCGAGTGCTCTCTCTTCCGCTTCACGCCTGCGTTTCTCCTTCTCCGCCAGGCTGGGGACCGTAGGGGCTGCAGTAGTAATCTGGCGCCGCGCACCAAAGACCACCCCTTGATTGCCCTGATCTGCCCCACCCATGTAGCCATACTGGTGGATATTCCATGCAGGTACCGTAGAAGTTTCATCCGTTTTCCTGCTCCAGCTGCTGACATTTGGCGACTTTGCAGGCGTAGAGGGTCCGCTCGAAGTCGGGCTGGCTCCACGGAACCGCGAGGGAGTAGTGGGCCCTTGGCTGGAACCCGTCACATTCGGACTCAGACCGTTACCTTTGTTGACTTGTGGCCCGATGGTACGGCGGAACTTGCTGGGCTGGACGGCGTTGGCCCTGCGACTGAAGGACATGATGCATTGTAGGACTTGCGCGGGGTCTTTGCCTTCGTAGAGATCGACTGTTAGGAACACATCGTGTGGCGGAAGGCTTAGCGGGGAGATCTGGCAAGCGCGAAGAAAGTGGGAGATGTTTTCCATCTGCACGAAGGGCATCGATGACTGTTTGAACTTGACGCCGGGCGAGACGGCTAAGTTGATTAACCTGCCCACGAATTAGTTACTGTACTTGCGCCGAGTTCATTTATATTATATAGTTCCCAAGGAAACATACTTGCATAGCGCCACACCATCCTTGAGCGCATCCAAGAGATCACCTGGGGCCAACTGTTCCTGAAGGACCTCCTCGATCCAATCGCGCACTTCGGCAGCTGCCTGCGGGGTATAGCGGGACAGTCGTAGACTGCGAAGGTCTTTATCCAACGACGTAACGGACGCCATATCTGCCTCGCAATTTCGACTGTGTCTGGATCACACTAAATGCATAAACGGCTTCGTGCATAAACAGCTTCCTGCAGATACGACGGTTCGTTGGCGCCTGTTTTCTGGTGCCTCGAAGTATGGATAAGGGGTCCGGTCAGCGGATGCCAGTTGAGTGAATCAGACGAAGAAACAACGAAAAAGGACTAGATTATAAGTAAAAAAAAGAAAGAAAAAAGCAGCCTAAGCAAACTGATTGCTAGGACGATGAATGAGACCCGAAATATGTACGAAGCACAAGTATGTTTATGATTAGTGTTCCAGGGGAGGAATGCGCAGGCGGTCGCTGATGACGTTGGGCCGACGGGCAGAAAAGAAAGGGCGATGACCCGGGAGGGACGTCTCAGCCACAAGACTTCTGCTTACGACTATTGGTATCTTTTCTTAGCACCTCTTCTTTAAATAACCCCCTCTGACAATGAGTCCAATTAATAGTCTCTGGTTCAAGTGGAAAGGTCTCCGATTGCCGTGGCGAAGGTCCTTCCTGGCCGGTATGTCACATTTATTTTTGCGCTGCGCAAGGAAGGTCTATCAGACTAAATGCTCATAACAGGCTCCGACCTATCCGGAAACACTTACTGGGAATTCAAGGAGTCACTCAGTGCGTCGCGATTAAGACGCATCGTCAAATATAACCCGAAAACCCACTACGCGGATATCAAAATCTCCCGTAAGCCTCCTGCTTACCTTCCCACCCACAACATAAGCAACAAGCTGACAATTACATCCTCAAGCACAATGGCATCAATGGCTCCGATACGTCCGCGCCGATCCCCCGTCCATCCAAGAGCAACAACAGGATGTCGTGCGCCAAATCCAAATCAAGCACCTGGCTCGCTTGGCCGATGAGCGCTGGGCCAGTAAACCATCCTATCTCGATAGACCCCAGACTCAACAACCGGAGCCTGCACTACGCACCAGCGATCCTACGCTACGGGGACCCGAAGAGAACGCGCCATCCACGCAATCGGAGGGGACGGAATCAACAACACAGCAAGTGCGGAGACACGCAGAAGAGAACGATCCCTGGGATAAGGCTAAGGCTGGAAATCCGGGTGATTCCTGGCAACCGGAACCGTGGATGCCAACAGCTGCTCGGAAGTGAGCAGTACGAAGTCCCCGTTAAAGCTATCGCATATCCCTTAGTTTTCCGGAGTTGAGATTTGTACATCCTTAAGGTGTTCATGTATTATAGTAGTCTTTCTCTTGTATAATACGGACTTTACGACGCAATTTATTCCATGCATCTTAAAAATTCAGTCCTATGACAGGGCTCTGGGTTGCCCAATCAGACGAGCTGGGTTTACAAGAGCCACGCTAGGCCCGTTAAGAAGCTTGGGTCTCCACATTCCATTTAGGGTAAATGAGGAACTATGCACTCCGCATGGTGTCAATTAATAACAAATTGAATCGTTACTCCTTTCCTCTTAAAGACAACAGTGAGAGACCCTGAAGTAGCTGACATCGAAACCCCATGCTAAATAGGTACAGAAAGAATCAGCAGTAGCCACCCACATCATAACTAGGGTTATTTGTGATTTCCAGTTATTCAGACATATTTGAGACGTAACCGTTGAATTTTCTCTTCGTCGTGAGAAAATGAATGTCTTCGTATCTCCACTTCAGAAATTGGTACAAAGAGCTTTTCTGTATTATGATTCTTTCTAACCTTATCAATAGGCTCTGTTGTCGGTGGTGACTCGGTCCTGAGGCCCAGTCTCGTGTGATCTTTCTTGTCTAGAGCAATGGATGGAATATCTTCAATGCCCATAACAGCTTTTAGAGAGTCCCACAAGATGTCAACGCCCCGACCCTTTTTGCTGATCTTTTACCTGGTTATCACTTTGCATTCTGAAGTTGACCAATGTGAGCAGATGGTATTCTGCTGTATCGCTGGAAGATGAAATTGGAGGACAGTAAATGAAGTTAGAATAAGGGAAACAGAACATGCAAACTGCTGTCTACAGAACCATATCCATGGTTTTCTACCCTTTCCCTTACTCCTCGCCATGACCTAGCACTTGACTTTCCAAGTCCCAATATCTGTTGCTTAGATTATAGATTACTTGCAAAGACTATACCATAAAGAAATTCAGCAATTTTGAGACTTGCTACCAAAGTATCAGTTAATTAACCATTAGCGGCCTTTTGGGACGAGGATAGGTTGATTGATCAATGAACGGCGGATTGCATTATTTTCCATGCGGCTGTTGCGTTGACGCTTGCTCGAAGTGAGGCAGCTGGAATCTGAGCAAATACTGATGGAGCAAAGGACATTCATTTGTTAAAGGGTGCGCGAGATGCGGTTTGGTACTGGTGGATTGCAAGTTGTTTCTCACAACACTGAAACTTAATTGAGTAGTTATAAATGTATGATTCATGCTTTGGATTGCTAAAGTTGGATGATGTCATACAGCATAGAGCTCCAAATTGCTATTAAGGATATCATGACAAGAGTGATTTCGAATAATTAAACTAGAAATTTATTAGCAAGGACGCAAATCCAAAGAACCCAGTCCAGAAACGCTTGAAAAGAGCAATTGATACCTGCAAACACCAAAACGACCACTGCCAAATAACAAAAAATACAGAATTACAGTAAAGTACACGAGGTATTATGACCAAGGTGACATATAGTCAGTAATAGACAATAGACAAAAATAAAGCAAAAGGATATCAGGCTTTCAGCACAGCACGGCTTCCAAAGCATCAATGTCACCCCCCGCATTTCTCACAGCCTTCAACGCAGCCTCACTCAGCTTGCGCCGGCGATCGCGCGCCTCCTGCTCACGTCTAGCCTTGGTCTTGGAGCTACCACTGGGCGCAACCCCCGTCAAGATTTTCTTGCTGTCACTTGGAGTGAAGTTGACA
Source organism: Aspergillus sp. S3505 (assembly GCA_023627475.1). Lineage (NCBI taxonomy): Eukaryota > Fungi > Ascomycota > Eurotiomycetes > Eurotiales > Aspergillaceae > Aspergillus > Aspergillus sp. S3505. Next base: position 62,394 of record JAMAHJ010000059.1, on the reverse strand, counting down.
AAAGACACGGACACTGACTTATTGGAGCCCCTAGGGCTGGTTGTCTTAACAGGTTTGGGTGTGTTCGAGGGAGCAGACATCTTTCGCTCGTAGCTGCGGCGCTGTGGTGTTCTCATGGCAGTTCCTGTGCGTGGTGTTGCTGTTGTTGTTGTTGAGCCGCTCTTGGGTGATGTACTAGCGCCGTTGTTCTTTGGAGAGAGAGAGGGCGATCGGGTGTGGTGTTGGATTTGAGGAGTAGAGGCGGCGAAGGAGGAGTTGGTGTATTTCTGAGTAGTGCTGGAGACAGGATGGTAGGTCTGGCTGTCCTGAGTTGCAGCCGGTGCCGAGGAAGACATGGTCGATGAAGGGAAGGATGGCTCTGCCGGTGCAGACATGTCGAAGGACGGATCAAACTGAATCATAAGTCCTCCTTGCAGCATGTCATTGTGCTGGCCATGGTTCGCAATGGGCCTTTGGGGAGTCGGCGCTTCCAGCATCGGTTGGTACGAGGGCTGATGCTGCTGCGCGATTCGCGACGCCATGGGGGACCACCACTGCTGCGCATCGTGGTTGAGGTCGGGAGTGAAAGAGAAAGCGGATGGAGCGAGTGAATCAGAATACCATGAAGACAAGGACTGAGAGCCCGAAGAGTGCGGAGAGGAGAAAATTTCGTCGGCTGATGGAGGACTGGAGGTCAATGTAGTGCTGTTTGGTTGGCTCATATATTTCTGTTGTTGTCTGGCCAATGCACTCGCCGAAGGCGAGGGCATAGAAATGGCCGGAGATTGGTTAAAGATGCTCGAGTCGTACTGCTGAGGCATCTCAGCGGAATCACCAGAAAAACGATCTGACGAGCCGTTCAGGTGGGTTGCGTTATCTGTAGAGAGATTCTCGTGCTGCGCAAGAAGATCGGTTGGTGGCGGAGATAATGGTAGATGGTCGTCTGCGCTATGGAGGCTGAAGTTGTGGAAGCGCGGGGCAGAAGCATCAGAATAGGCCATTCTAGCCTTTTGTGCGCGCGACGAGCGTGCCAAACTGGGGGAGTGCTCGCGCAGCAGGCGACGGCGGTCACCCGTATCCTGATGATGACGGATAGACTTGGGAGTGGTTATACCACTACCCGTACAAACTTTCTTGCGGGGCGTCTCGGGAGGAGTCGACAGTGAGGTGGAGGATAGCCCATGAGCTGCTGCAGGTCGGGAAGAAGAAGAGGATGACTGTGCGTCAAGGTTGAGATTAAGATTAGACACAGCAGAAGGTTGGACAGTGTCAAAGGAGAAGGTGCCCTGATCGACGGACGAAGATGATGCAGCACCGGTGTCTTGCGGCAGACTCCAGAGGCCTTGAGGAGTACTCCAGGGCTGAGGAGACTGGCGGGGCCGTTTATTGGAGGGGGAGATAGTGGGCGACGAAAGAGCGCCACAGTCACTTGACAGTGAGTCGAGTGGGAACAGTTGGTCAAAGTCGCCGCTTGGGAATGAAACGTCTTTGTTGCCATCGGCGCTTGAGGATTCCACATCGACGTACTGGTTAAATATGTCATTGAAAGAGTGGTCGAGCTGTTGGGCGAACATCTTTGCTGCTTTGATTTCCGTTTGCGGCGATGAACGAATGACTGGGCCAAAGTCTGGTACTGGGGCGAACCACCCGGTGCACTATTCGATATGATTGGCAATGATATAAAGAAAGCCAAAAAAAGGCAAAGCAATTTGACCCGAAAAAAGGAAGTTCGAAATCGGCAGAGTTCTGCAACGAATGAGAGCCTTAGGCAAGAAACGAATGTATGCCCCGTGATGTAGGAACAGTTTGAACGATTGACAATCAAAGAAAACACTGCAGAAGATGCAAAGAAGACAAAGCAAACAAACAACCGACTTCAGGGTCTATTTGAATCGTTGCAACTTGGTCCCAGCCTCAATGATTTCCCTGCACATTCCAATGGCCGAGGAATGTGCCCTAAGGAGACCCTCTATACTTGGTCCACCACAGACCAATCGAAGGGAGATTTTCCAGGTTTTCCGGCAGCCAATCGTAATACATCAAAATCTGGGTGGCTGAACGCATTTCCGGCCTCTCCATACTATCCGGTGGAAAGAAATGTCCTGGGGGAGACAATAGATCCGGACGGCCACCTTTCGGAATGTAACGTCCGCTCGCTAAACCAAAAACAGTGCCCATGGCACTAGCAAGAGAAGATAGGAGCATCATATAAATAAACACGACGGTTCTGGAAAGGCATCGCAATGCATCTCAAGCCAATAGTAATCGCGATACATAGTAGTGCCTGTTGATCTATGCGCCTGAATCATGAACGGCGGCTTGATCGACTTTGACTCCTGCAGAAAAATTTCTACCTATAGCTGGAGAGTCCAGGATTCTGCTGTGGGGAACTTGGACCTGTCAATTATCTCACCAAACTGGCGGGTGTAAGCGTCATGACGAAGCTCCTTCCTTACCTTCCAGCAAAACTGGAGCGCAATGGCCGAGATGATCTACAGCCAGTACCCAAGGTCTGCCTCTCTGGAATGTCAGTTTGATGCATTTGTCCGCAACGTACTAGATTGTTGTTCCAATCATGGTTCGAGCGGCGTCAGTGAGGAATGTGGAGGCTGGGTGGTATGCAAGCCCAAGCCAATAATGCACAATCAGATCTCTGGAATGTGCAAAATACTGGCCATTAACTCTTTCATCTGCCATGGCGAATTATGATTAGCTGTCGGAGAAAAATTATTTCTATAATTATTCATTTTTATGCCGAGCCTTCGTCAAGCACAGAACGCATGCGTCCGAAGCTCACCCAGGACTTCTCGAAGGCTTGCGCATTGCATTGCAAAGCGGACTTGCACCTGTAACCTAACATTTCATATACAATACTCTTTCGAATCAATGTGTCTTGTTTCCCCTCGTCCGAACTGGGCACGTACGTGTGATCTGTGCTTGCGCAGACTGGGACCGTCTGATTAGACAATCTAAACAAAGAAGTCAGAGTTGGTGTGAATCAGATACTGTTATTCCGAGGTGACCGACACGTGTTTGTTCCTTTTCCTTTGCTCCCAGCTTTCCTTCATCACAGCCCCGTTGACACCAGGGATTGCATAAGGGCCAACGATATATAGGAATTGAGGAAATAATCACTGCCATTTTGAGCCTGCCAATATAACCTTTAATCTTCCCAAAAGGTGAGTCGACTCGTAGGGAGCCTCGAAAAGTTACCCGTATTCGGCGGGGTCGCCGACAGATGAAGCCACTTAAAGAATGGTTGATGATTTATATACTTCAAAGAAAGCTCAGGCTTTTGGGATATTTTCTTTAGCGCCGGGCATTCTACTCTTTAAAGTATTAGCATCATCATGCATAGCACTATTTTGAAGGGCCGATAACTATGGGCATAAGCGGGGCGTCAAAGAAAGCGTCAACACCAAACTGCCGCGGCCCAGTAAAACATCCACCATGTTGGCAAATGATCACACTATCATAGTATGCTCCTGTCAGCCCTGTTAGATTGTTAGTAGTGTCTAGTGTCCACGACTTCTTTCCAGGAGGTTCTCCAAAAAACAGAACCATCAATCTGACTCAGCACGGATGCACGGATCCGGCTAAGCCCGTTTTGGAATTCCGGAGACGCACGATCAGGTGACGATGACGGGAATCTGATCGATTCGATTTCGCCCCCTCGCCTTCCCTTTCTCCTTTCCTTTTTCTCCAGCACTGTTAACCGTGCTACGCCTATCATATATTGTTACTGTTTGGAGTGTGAAACGCCTTTGTTAAAAAAGCTCGGCTTCTCAATCGGAGTCAGAAATCACCTTTTCTGTTTTTGCCGCTCGCCTCGGTCTTCCCCGCGGTGCCTCTACTCGCGTCAGAATCCCACGCACAAGTGGGAATGACACAATAATATTCAATACTCTATCGTTGTCCTTTTACCACGTGTTTCATGATCTATTCTTGTTTTCTAAAGACAATTCAAGGACATTTAACCACAGAGTGTTCTTGGTTTTCGACCCATTAGCCCTGAATACCAACACCACTCCGCCCCGGATATCTTCGACGTCACGGCCTATATGTATCACTTCAGAGCGGTATCTCTCGAATCGTTGAAAGGAAAACAGCAGATCCCACGGCATTGTCTACAAAAATACGAGGAACAATCTACAAGAATCAGCAGGAATTTGAGTCATGGCTTTTAAGTGCATCAAGCTCGGGGGTTCCCTCGTCGTCGCTCTCCCTTAAATGACTTTCCGGTTTACGCCAGCGCTTTCATCATGGACCCATATCGGTTTACTGGAGGCCATCTAAGCCATTCAATATTCAGAAAGACAGAACTCAACGATCTTCTTACGTCGAACAAAACAACACAAACAACATAAGTAGTGTGTTACATCTTTTACGTTTCGACCCCCCCACCCCCGCGGGTTCTACCGTTATCTAGGGCACAGATTTCTGGATTCTCCAAAATGGGCGAACCAACTACCTTGAGCAGGAAGTCCTGGGAGTCGCTTTCTTCCGCGTTTTCGAATATCGAAGTGTCCCTCTCCCAGGACAGCAGCTATGCATCAGATGAGATTTCAGTAGTCTCAAGCAATCCGACAACGGTGGAAAATACGAGCCAGGATCCATCATCAGAGTCAAAATTGCGTCCATACCTGAAATCTATCCTGAAAAAGCCAGAGACCGACCTTGAAGAAGAGGATGCGCAGTCTGAATCTGGCTATGGGACTGATGCGTTTGATTACGAATACGACACTATGTCGGAGGGAGAAAGAGAAGAGGAGGAGGAGCTGTATGAAGTGTCTATTTGCTGGGATACCGATGATGCCATGTCTGAAATTGTCAGTGAAGATGATGATGGAATGTTTGACGATTCATTCATCGCGTTTGAGTCGATGGTTCGGTTTGACCCGAATGTACAGTACATCGAAGCGCCTGAGCTCGAAGAAGACGAAGCGCCTGATACTGGACTGACCTGTCATGAGCTCATGGAAATGGCGCGGTCTTCCGGCAGCCTCCAGACCTGCGACGGAGAAAAGCTGACCGAAATCGAATCGACCGAGGAACATTGGCGAAATGCGTTTGACCCTGAGGAATACCCAGGAGACATGGTCGATGTGGACAGACAGTTGTTTGTGGCATACGTCAACGGCATCAAAGGGATTGCCGATACCCAGTACAAAGGGCGGCTTCGTACCTTGGTGGATGATATTCGATTGGGACAAGCAGAGACTCCGTACTTGGAGACGAACTGCAGCGATGGGGTATATTTGGACCATGCGTTGAACCATGTGATCGGAGTTTTCCGCAACTTGCTTGTACCAGACGAATATGAAGAGCTGGTGGCGCTCAGCTCAGAGAAGGTGAGTCTGATGCCGCAGACAAAGGCATTAGAAAGCCACAATGCGAGCTTGATGGACCGGATCCAAAGGCTGCTTGTGGAGCGATTGGTCCAGGGCAACGTGGACGTGGAAGCGGATGAGCTGAGCTTTTTTGCCGGAGGAGTCACGTATGCCTTGGAAAATTGGAAGGCCGATTAGCATTGATCAAAAATTCCTCGGTTCTCATTTTCTTGTGTATAGTTTGAAAAGCATTAGCGGGTTTATTACAAAGTGATGTCAAGTATATAGGGGTAGCTTAGACAGCAAAGAGTTTTTATTTATTATCCTTAGGGTGCTTTGTTCAGTTTCAGCCTTGCCAGCCTTGCCATTGACTACAACAAAAATCGGCAGTCATTTGACGTGGTCGATATGGCATTTTCTGTTTCCCTTCTTAACACCTGGTATCCCTCCGTAAAATGGCTCGTGTACATAGATTGTTGAACAAGCTGAAACCTACATCCGGAAACGTCAACAGGTTACCTCCCCGTTCTGCAATCTGCCCGTTGAAATAGTCCACATCATACAGCATCTCGATACAGCAGCTCTATGTTCATTTCGATTGACTTGCAAAAACCTGTATGAGATAATACTCCCCGGTTCGGAAGCACTTATGTCGACGAAATCGTCCAGACGGACCTCTTCGCACACAGTCTTGATCGACTACGCACACTCACAAATAACCCACGGCTGGGACAATATGCCCAACAGTTATTGGTCACTAGTGAGGATATGATATATGGCAGGGGGATTATCTGGAATCGACATTTAAATGGCTATCTCGTGGATCCTCTTCAGTAAGATAGAGTGCAGCAGCTACAAGGATCTTACAATCATGCGCCAACTGTACCTCCTTCCGCATTGGTGATAGTATGACACCGGAGGATAAATACGAGGACCGGTTCCTGACGCGCAATGTTCTTACGATTCTGTTGAATATTATTGCTGATACGGGATTACCAACGACATCATTTCTGGTAGATCTGAAGGAGGATGGTGGATGTGGTAGATGTGGAATCGACCCAAGACGGTTAACGAATCTACCGAATCTGCATGGAAGGAATTTCATCGCTGCTTGGTGTAATATACAAGAGATGATGCTCGATTACAATGAGTCACGCGTCGCTGTGGGCATGGGAGTCGCGTTTGTCCAGTATGCGCCGAATCTCCAGAAGCTGTCCATGTCGTTTGACATCGGGGAAGAAGCTACATTGTTTCTGAGACAGACCATTCATATGAACGTTCTTCAACCACCAACACAGCTACGGAGAAGTCACAATCAGCAGCGCGTATGTATCAGGGGATGATCTTGCAGCATTTCTTTGTCGCGTTGGCCATTTCCTCGGCACTGTTTCGCTCCGATCTGTCCGTCTTACCTCTGGATCTTGCGCTCTATGGAAGGAGATACTTGAGACTCTACGAGATCGATGGCCGTGTTTGTATACTATTGACTTAGTTTGGGATGGGATTATTGGACTACGCGCACTCTTTCATTCCCCATTGATTGCTGAGAATCCGGTTGTGGGTGCTGGGCCTGAGGCGAGGGAGTTCCAGTTTAGGCGCAGACACTGGTGTGGATTGGACAGGGTTGTGGCGGCGAAATATTCGGGGCCCCAGGATGGATGTGGCTTTGCAGAGACTGATAGACTCAATGGACTATGTGAGCAGTAGGGTATATGCCTAAGGCATAATAAACGCAATGTCCACCGGGATCACTCCCGGGATTATTGCATACATACATATTTACATAGTAAGATCCTCCTATGTATTCCATCAATGCACGTACACTCGGACGACACACTGACCGTGTGTCCGTACCCGCCGGGATTCGGGATACAAGCATTGCATCATTCGCAACCCGACTGAGTCAGGGTCACTTGTCCTGCACAGTCCAGTCTCTGTACGACAGACAACGCAGCCAGTAATTCAGCCAAGCTTTTGTCTATTGAAAAGCAATCGGAGGAATAAAGGAGTGACACATTCTGGAAGAAAGCTGAAAGAGCATATTGTGCATAATATTTTCCCATGGTCTGTGTTGGAAACCGTGGTTATGGAATGGACTATCGGTGGTTTTTTGGGGTGAAAGAATCCATGGTTCGAGGGTTGATGGACAAGAACTATTGGCGGTGCGGGGCAGTAGTGGTCATTGCAGTAGGAGAGTACCGCTATGTAGTGTGACCAGGAAACCTCGCACAAAGAGAGATTCCGTTGGGATGGAAATGTGATGAGTTGACAATTGTTAAATATTTATGATCCTAAATAGTATTATGTACATTACTGTGTACATAGTCGAGTACTGTAGTGTAGTGAAGATGCAGTGGGAATAGGGTGGCCCCTGGGATTCTAAGTTATGCCCCTGACCTGGCCCAGGTGGAGCAGTGTCCATTTACAGTCAGTGCTTGGTAGTCTCAGCACCTGCTTTCTTTTTTTTTTTTCCCTTTTTCTTTTTTCCCTTCATGGTACTTGTCTTGGTTGACATTGGAAATATTTGCTCTCTCATAAATCATAAATACTTGTCTGTACCTCCAGTGCAAGAACTGACTCGATCTATATTCCTCCGTACCCTCCTGTACAGAGTACATACTGCGTACGTCGATCGTGTGAAACTCTAACCGCACCTCCGCTTCTCTCTCCTGATTTCCCCCAACTTTGGGTGGTCTTTTTCGTCTTTCCCTCTTCGTCCCTCTCTCTCTTTTCTTTTCTTTCTTTTTTTTTTTTCTCTTCGATTTTATACTTAACATTCTTTTCCATTGCTTCTTTCATTCTTTTCTTCTTTTCTTCTTCGGATCCTCTTCTACCTCTTTATCACTTTTATCACATTCTTCAGTCCCGCCCCGACGGCCGTCACGTTCCCTCTGCAAGTCACAAAAAAATTCCCCGGATTTCATAACGTTCGTTGCTTTTTCTTCTCTTCTGCTGGACATGAAACAGTTATAAGCCTCTCTTATCACCTCCCATATGATCTCACGGGTTCGTTCTTGCGTTCGTGATCCTGTGGCTGCGACTTTGAAGCTCACTCTGTTTCGTCCTCGTACTCTAGAATGACCGGGCATCTCTAAACCGTACTTACGAAGCTTCTCTCCAATTCTGAGCCCAAATCGAAATATCGTTATATAAAGACCGAAGACAACAGGGAATAAAAAAAAAAAACAAAAGGAATTCTGTGTGATATTGCGACTCCACGTCGCGGGTGCCACAGGATGCCTCTAAGCAGAACCCCCGAACCTTTCGACTTCGGGTCCGTTTCCCGCTCTCGCAGCACAAGCATCTCCAGCGATGGCCAGCTCCCACGAATCAGTCTCCTTCTCCCGCCTCCCGTTACCCCTCAGCCAGCCTTCATCGCCTCGTCCGCCGCTTCGCAGATCATCACCGCGGACCAGGAGTTCAACACAGCCGACTTTGTCGCTGATGACCGCGATGGGGAAAGCAACGGTGACTCAGCTAGTGCGCTGGTTACACCAGAAGCACTCTCGCAGCTAAATGGTTTCCTCGACCATCTGCTTTTCAACATATTGGCCGTCTCCAAATCCACACAGCTCTCTAGCATTCGACCCGCTGTCGCTGAAGTGCTGAAGCCTCGCCTCGCCAAAGAAGTTGTATCTGCCGCTGATGATGAATTGAGCGAATATATGGGTGGTGAGGGTGATGAGCATCTTGAGTTCCGTGGTGGTCAGCAACCTACCGGCGAGTTCGATCTCGTTCGGTCGTGGAAGCGTACTCGACTACGTTGTATGGTCTACACCCGCCTGGGTGACATGGAGGAGGATGAGGAGGACGAACACATCGTCCGCGACGGTCTGGCAGAGACAGAAACCGCCCCACGGCGCTTTGCTAGTCATGTCGATAATATCACCCCAGCTGCGGCCATCTTCCTTACCTCCATCATTGAGCATCTGGGCGAGCAGGCCTTGATCATTGCCGGTGAGACCGCAAGGTCCCGGCTATCGACCAAGCTCAGCCTCGAGCACGACGAGATTACCGAATCAGGTGCGGAACGTGGCCGCATCGATCGCCTGGTCGTTGAAGACTATGACATGGAAAAGTTGGCCATGAATGCCACCCTGGGTCGGCTCTGGCGTACGTGGAGGAAACGAATGCGCAGTCCGAATCTGTCCCGTACGCTCTCGCGAGAGTCTTTCCGTCGCCGTGGCATTGCGTCTACCCTGGCAAGCAGCCGCAAGAGCAGCGTGGTCACCATTGATGAGCTTCCCGCGCGCTCGGTCACCTCGTTTGAGACTACCGAAGCACATGAGGAGGAGATCGACCCAGCATCTATTCCCTTGCCCATGTCGGAGCACGACATCAAGGAAATCCTGATTCCGGGCTTCTCAGCCGAACCGGAAGGCGAGATTCAGACCATGGAGGCTGTTGTGGCCCACAAAGTGCGTCCACGAAGTCTCATGGTACTCCCATCTCCTTCACTTCCCCGCTCCCACTCCGTGGCAAGCTCCCCTGTAACTGCTTCCGAGTCGCGTCCAAAGTTGAACCGCCATGCTCGTTCGCGCTCACTGCCCAACAACTCGTACTTTCCTCTGGACATTGTGGCAGCCCAAGAAGAGGCTGCGACGCCTACTGACGCAGGTGCCATCGAGCAGGAGGATGTTCAAAATATTGTGTCTCCCACTCCGTCGGAGGAACGACGGCGGCTGGAGACCATGTACGAGCAGGATGAGTCCGTCGATCATGAATCGCAAACCGGCCTGGCAATCTCGACGCCCACGGCAACTGAATTCTCAACCGAACGTCGTCAATCCGAAGGCGCGAAGGCACCTACTGCACGCCACTCTATCATGGCTCCTTCTCTGTCAGGTGCATCAGTCGAGGTTGAAGTCAGCCGGCCTGGCAGTGCTCAAACAGCGTATTTGAACGAGGAGACGCAGCGTGGTATGACCGAAGTCATTGAAGCCCGGGGGACGTCCAGACCAACATCGGCCATCCAGCGCCCACGGCGTAAGGCCAGTGACGACTCGAAGAAATCCCTCTCTGCTTTGGTGTCCAGCGCGTCTGGCGTGCCGGAAGAGGTCAAGGTACCCATCCCGACGCAAGGGACTGACGGCGACTCCACCGACGCGAAGAAAGCGGCCGACGATGCCTCCAAAGCCGACGATGCGAAGAAGACTGTTGAGAAGACCTGGTTTGGTCTTGACGACGATGATGACGATGACGGAGCTGCTCCTGCTCCTTCTGTTCCTGGACGGCCATCGGCTGAGCGCGCTAGGCGGTCCTCTCCGGCTATTGCTAAATCCAATCGGGCTTCCGTCCAGCGGATTCCCGGACAATTGTCGACGCATTCCAAATCGGAGAGTAACAGTGAAAAGCGCCCGCCTACTGCAGGATCCTCTGGCTCTCAGGTCTCGAACAAGCTGAAAGGCATGGTTGGTCGATCGCCGCGCGGTGAAACTGCGTCTCTGCGTGTTCGCAGCTCTTCTGAGACTAGTCGACCATCGAGTGGTAGCAGGAATTCACCAGGGCTGGACCAGCTTATTCAAAGCGATGAGACAATCCATTATACCCTGACGCCCAAGAACATGAGGGAAATGGAGGAACCTGATTCACCTCGCTGGAAGGCCAATCGTTCGAGCACGGCGGATTTAGCTGATTTCTTGAAGACCACTGGTCCTCCCGGTGATCTAGGCCCGAGGGTGAATTCCAAGTCACTTGCCAGACCAGTATCCAAGTTTCAGCCGATTGCGGCAGCCAGCGAGCTTCTCTCGTCGCCCAAGGATGCGAAGCCTGTCGCCGATTCGACTCGCGACTTTGCTGGTTCTGTGAAGTCGAGCGGAGCTGATGGCCCAGCTAGTGCAAGAGAGGCTACCAAGAGTCCCGACGCCGCCTCGAAACCCACGCGTCGGTTCTCCGATGCTACGGAGCTCTCCAAGAAGTTCATTAGGCCGGGTAGCGGTTTGTCCAACTCGATAAGAAACACCACTGGACCACGGTTGCAGGCTCGTTCCGCTGTGGCTCCCAGAGGAGAGCAGACGTCCGAGCTCATTGACTTTATCCGCGAGGGACCACCAACACCCGGGTCTCATCGCATCTCTCGCTCCGTTGCACCATTCCGGAATACAATGGACTCAGATGACATGAATAACGCTGCTTCTCGGGCTTCCGGTGAAAGTACGCCCAATGGCTCAATGGCAACAAAGTCTCACACCTCACTGGGTTCCCGCACGGGACTTTTGGACTCGTCCAACCGTGCCAACGCCAAAGCAGATGCTCCTGCGCCCACATCGGCTCCGTCCGGTGGTGCTAAGGCATTTGACGACGACCCGATGCCTGTTCGAAAGCAACGACGGGTCCGGGATCCGTATGCCATTGATGATGACGATGATGAAGAGCTGGAGGAGCTTTTGAGACTTGAAGAGAAGCCTCAGCGTAAGGAAGAAAGTTTAATTGATTTCCTGCGCAGCGAGCCTCCTCCTGATTTTGATTCGAATCCGCAACCGCTCGTCACGACCAACGTGACCGCTGCTTCGAGCAAATCTCCAAGCAGTCTCACTAGTGCATCCGCCATGAAGGCCCGTTTCCTTCGCAACAACACAGAAAAATCACCCACCTCGAAAACCTCCAAGTCATCTCTTCGCTCCACTCAGACTGATCCTCGTCCCTCGGGTCAGTCGGATTATGCCACCAAGGTTGGCATGGAACGAAACGGCGGAAATAAACCAGCTGCAGTGCATGTCACTCATGGGATAGCCATGCCCAAGAGACAGACCGATACCAGTGACTTGGCTGACTTCCTCAAGAATACCGGGCCTCCAGAGCCTCCTCGTGCACCTTCAGCTTTTGCCACAAGCAAGGCAAAGGACTCGAATGGTATCTCCCGGTTATTCGTGCGGAGAAAGAAGGTTGAGGCTTGATTTGACCTTTTGACCTTGACGAGTTTCCTTTCCCTTGTTTATCACCCTTCCTTGTATATGTGTCGAGGCTCGCTGTGTCTATGGCTGTCATGCGTTTTGGAGCGTCCGAACCAGTACGATGATTGTAGAGCCATTTCTTTTTCGGCTTTCTCTTCTTCCTTTTCTCTTTCATTTCGTCCCTTCTCTATCATGGCTCACCACGATTTTGATATATCCGATTTTGGCTGCGCTAATACCTTCTTACTTTCTTTTATTTTTCTTATTTCCTTTAATCTCTAATGTTTTCTGGCCTTCTGGATTTGATCAGAAACAGCGGGAATATCTTGGATTTCAGCATTGGGTGGACTGTTCCTTCTTTACTGTTCTAATTCCCTTGTCTTATTATAAAACTGTATATAGGAGTTTATTCGTTCTCAGCAATTTGAGATCACGATTTATCAGTAATTTTTTTTTTGCATCGTATTATGGTATTTGTTGGACAAAGTGAATAGTAGCGAGCGGAAATCCGCCCGGAACATTATTACTCCACCCCCTTAGCAGCGGCGTGGCATCACCAAAACAGTTCCTCCGGTCTCGAACAGAGTACGTGTCTCCGACGGGCCTACCGATCGAGAATCCAATCCTTCTCTGATCCCGTTTCTTTTCCTTTTTTTCCCATGAGTTAAACGAAACCGAAAAGCGACAAGATGGGACTCACGATAAATTCACTCCTCCGCCCACTCCTCTCCCTCCTCATTCTCGCGCAGTTGACATCGGCGCTCCGATTCGATCTCCCCGCTGTCTCGGGCCACAGCTCGAAGAATGAACGCTGTATACGGAACTTTGTGCTGAAGGATCAGCTGGTTGTGGTGACGGCGATTGTAGATGGGAATAGGGGCGATGGTCAGATGGTCAACATGCACGTACGTTTTTTCCGTGCTTTTTCGAATATGCCATTGAGCGCAATCGGGGGACAATGCTAATGGTGTGATACGATATAGATCAAGGATGCTCTTGGCAACGACCATGGCCGTCCGAAGGATGTCGCCGGCGAGACTCGCCAGGCCTTCACCTCTCCCGCGGACATTGCGTTCGATGTGTGTTTTGAGAACCAGCTCGTTTCGCACAGTGCGTTCTCCGTCCCCAGGTATATTTACACACGCGAACAAGTATACTGATAAATGATGCAGACGCCGTCACCAACCCCTACCGTTCCATCGAACTGGACATCGACATCGGCGCCGACGCTCGCGACTGGTCCAGCATCCAAGCGCAAGAGAAACTTAAGCCCGTTGAGACTGAACTGCGCCGCATTGAAGAGCTTGTCGCCGAGGTCGTGAATGAGATGGAGTACCTGCGTGCGCGAGAGCAGAAGCTGCGGGATACCAATGAGAGTACCAACGAGCGGGTTAAGTGGTTTGCGTTCGGGACGATGGGGATGCTTGTTGGGCTGGGGGCTTGGCAGGTTGTTTACCTGCGGGCTTACTTTAGGTTTGTCCCTGCCCTTTTCTCCCATTGTCATGAATTTTGGATATGTTGGGAGTATCGGTGGCTGACTGTAACAGATCCAAGCACCTTATCTAGATTTATTGATGGCGTAGGTTATTGGGGATGGACGATAATACGTGTTGATGATAATAACTTGTTCAACTTGTTCCTTTCCTGCCTTGTTTTATGACAGAATATGAGCTTGTATTCTTGTTGAATACAGGACTTGCATACTCTCGGATAGAATACGCTTATTCCAAAATCATGATTATGAATTTTGCTCTTCGGATCGTAGTTAAGAGGCTCAAATGCTTGGACATTTCAAACTACCGATTGTCACATTATCATCAGGAGGAAATCCTATGCGATGCCATATCCTGTTAGTATAGACCATCGGGTCCGTAATCCGCTGGCCTCCGTTGGCCAGACGATGCAAACATCACAAACAAGCCGCAGCATGAATTCCGGATGATGTCAATCCCGCCATCCTCGGCCAAACCTGGGGCACGTTCAATTCATCTCCTCAATTTCGACACTCCCAATTGACACTGAACAGTAAGATTCAGTGAGAGTGTCTAATAGCAAAATGTCTGCACCGCGCCTCATCACCCGTTTCCTCCGTCCCTCGACGGCAACTACCAAACTCCCCTTCACCCGCACCTTCAGCACCACAACTATTCGCAGCAGCGACCATGAAAACGACAAAAGACTACGCCCCGACCTATCCACTGCTCCTGAACACCGCAAGAACCAGACCTCAAAACCCGCAAACCAAGCAATCCCCAACACCACCTCCACCATGACCGGTGACTATCCGAAGGTCGGCGCGAAGAGCGCACCCCCGGAGATGCTGAGCTCGGTCGATCCGAATTACAAACCTGCGGATCCGTATCCCGGACGGGTTGAGCATTTCACGGGTGGACGGCAGGAGTCTGGGGCGCAGAAGCCGGAGCTCGGGGTTGGGGAGATGGAGGGCATTACGTTTAAGGTTGAGCCGTTGAAGAGGAAGGGGGAGGATTCGGCGACGATGAGGGCTAGGTTGTTGTGTATGTTCCTTTCCATTGAACCTTGCAATTCAGATTGGATGAGTGTTGACGGGTGACTACAGATCAGAGCCGCAAGCGCGGAATCCTTGAATCCGACCTTTTGCTCTCTACCTTTGCTGACGTCTATCTCCCCGAGATGACGACCAAGCAACTCGAGGAATATGATCGCTTCCTCGACGAGAACGACTGGGACATCTACTACTGGGCCACGCAGGACCCACCTGCCGAGTCTGCAGCCACTGACGGCCAGCTTGCGGAACAGCAAACGCAGACCCAGGACACCGTGACGGAGACCTGGAAGCGCACGGGAGCCAAGAGTGGCGAGTGGGCGCAGACACATGGCGCCTTTAGGGCTGCTTATCGGCCTGTTCCGTCGAGATGGGCGGACTCGGAGGTCTTGGGGTTGTTGAGACAGCATGTGAGAGATAAGAGCGCAAAGGGGTTCGAATCTGCAAAGAACAAGAAGACTGCTGGTGGGGGTTTAGGGAGGATGCCGAATATCAAGGTGTTTTCTTGATCTGCCGGTCTTTTTGCCAGAGATGCTCTTGAGATAATCAGGCATCGTGATCGCTTGTAAGACTATGTGACTTTCGATACTGTTTATGTATGATTGTATAGTAGTTCTCCATCATTGAATATTATTGTATCATTTATCGTATTAGCAGTATTGACGGCCATAAACGTGGTTGTTGTACACTTAGGGTAATCTGTAGGGTAATCACGTGACTCGCTTAGGCTAGGGCTACGTCCCCACAGGCGGTGGTTTAGGGCACGGGCGGGCACGCAGCTTGTCTGTTCGCCTCGTCGAAACTGCTGTGATTTTATCCCAGCCCCAGAGAGTCAACGACAATAGCTCCGCCCGCGTTCATCCTCCTCCTCTCACCTCTCGCGGTCCCTTCATCGTCTCCCAGACTCCGATCATGGCTGAGCAGCTGGTCCTTCGCGGCACCCTCGAGGGTCACAATGGCTGGGTTACTTCCCTGGCTACCTCTTTGGAGAAGTACGTCGAAACAAACACTTGAAACGGGATTGGAAGAGAATGCGGAAAAATTTGCGCTGGAAAAAAAAATTATACGGGAAATATTGGATATGGATTCTGACTTGAGATCTCTTGATTAGCCCCAACATGCTGCTCTCTGGCAGTCGCGACAAGTCCCTGATCATCTGGAACCTTACCCGCGACGAGCAGGCCTACGGTTACCCCAAGCGCAGCCTCCAGGGTCACTCTCACATCGTCTCTGACTGTGTACGATTCCCCATCCTCTGTCTTCGAGCCGCGAGAGCGAAACGAGAACCAAGCAAGGAAAAAGCGAGGAAACAAGGCTGACGGACGATACAGGTGATCTCCTCTGACGGTGCCTACGCTCTCTCCGCCTCGTGGGACAAGTCTCTCCGTCTCTGGGAGCTCGCCAGCGGTGCCACTACCCGCACTTTCGTCGGCCACAACAACGACGTCCTTTCCGTCTCTTTCTCCGCCGACAACCGCCAGATTGTCTCCGGTTCTCGTGACCGTTCCATCAAGCTCTGGAACACCCTGGGTGACTGCAAGTACACCATCACCGACAAGGGCCACACCGAGTGGGTTTCTTGCGTGCGCTTCAGCCCCAACCCCCAGAACCCCGTCATCGTCTCCGCTGGCTGGGACAAGCTTGTCAAGGTACGTTCTTGTCCCCCCTTTTTTTTTCTTTTTCTTTTTTTTTTTTTGGAAGCGTCCCAAAGATGTTTGCATATCTACGTATTTGCTACTTCAGAGCCTTTTGGCCATGAGACAAAAATCACCACATGCCTGAGGGACTTTTACATTACTTTTTTTATGCGAAACTTGCAAAGGAAAAATACTAATGACGTGAATAGGTTTGGGAGCTCGCTTCCTGCCGTCTCCAGACCGACCACATCGGTCACACCGGCTACATCAACACCGTCACCATCTCCCCCGACGGCTCTCTCTGCGCCTCCGGTGGCAAGGACGGTACCACCATGCTCTGGGATCTTAACGAGTCCAAGCACCTCTACTCTCTCCACGCTGGCGATGAGATCCACGCCCTCGTCTTCTCCCCCAACCGCTACTGGCTCTGCGCTGCCACCGCCACCAGCATCACCATCTTCGACCTCGAGAAGAAGAGCAAGGTCGACGAGCTCAAGCCCGAGTACATCGAGAAGGGCAAGAAGAGCCGTGAGCCCGAGTGTGTTTCCCTGGCTTGGAGCGCTGACGGACAGACTCTCTTCGCTGGTTACACCGACAACAAGATCCGTGCTTGGGGTGTTATGTCGAGGGCATAGATGCGGGATGCTGTGATGATGAATGGAAGCAATTAAAAAGTGTGCGGAGGGGACCTTTTTCTTTTTAATCTGTTTATTTATTATCATGTCTCTATTTTGATATAAACAGAGCAACACTACAAGCAAAAATTCTCAAAAAAGAACTAAAAAGACATGCGGGCTGGCATATCGGAATGTATGAGCCATGATGGAATGATAGTAAACTATGCTTCGTACCTGGCGTTCACTCAGTCTTTTCATCAGGAGTAGTTCTATCAGACTTTTAACCCTTCATCTTCGTACAGAACATGATGCATTAACTCAACCCTCCATAGAAATCCATAGCCTTTTTGGCCACATACTGCAACCCAGTGTTGTGGCTCTGAATTGCACCAGCATGCTCAGGAATATGCTCAGCAATCCTTTCATGGAACTCCTCAAAATAAATAGCAAAGTCCCTGGCATTGTTCACAATTTCTTGGGCATCATGCTCGCCTAAGAGGGAAGAATTGTCATCAATTCCTTTCACGCATTTCTTGCACTCTTAAAAAAAAAAAAAAACTATAACCCGCTGTCAGTATGTGATCTATTATCTATCCTACTCAATGGTGTACATACAAAGCTGCAGTGGCAGTAGAACGTATACTGAGCCATCTCATTACCCTCAGGAAGATCCTCCTTCATAGTGCACCTCCTGCCCGGATCCAGGAAATATAGGGTCCTTTCCGACAAGCATGCTTGGATCTTCGAGGCTTCCTTCAAGATGCTCCATGCATCCCTCGGGATTGGTTGTGTACATGAAAACGTTAGAAGTGATGCCACGTTGCTGGAATTCGTCCACGTAGGTTTGCATAGTTGTAACGAGGGTTTTAGGAGTATCTTCAACTTGCTGTAAGTATAATAACGTTAGTGTCAAAAAAATGGAAATAAAATAATTTGGAACAAACGCTGGTGGGGGTGGGTGGGGAGGTTATAAACTCATCATTTGGCCGTTAATAGACTGGTGAGGCTCTCGATTTTGGCCTGTACTGAACTAGCAGCAAGTCTGGCATTGAAAGTAGCTGCCAGCTCCAGGGGCGACAAGGGATGAGAGATGCATTGTGGTAGTTAGAAAGAGGAAGAAAAAGATCTGTCTCAGATGTGTTGTCAATGTTTGATATATAGTCTAGCTCAAAGTGATGATTGTCCTTTGTAGAGCCTTCAGCCCCCAAGTTCTCGATCAAACAATATAAAATATTATATCAATAATGGGAGAAGATTTTTTTTTTTTGGTATAATATAGTTTTCCCATAAGTTGGATACAATCGAATATAGGTATACACCAGCCCCAATCGCTTACCCTCCAACAATAGGCATGCATGCTTAACTCCAATCACCCTCATCAACAATCGGTTCATGTCTGCCCGATGCCTCCATAAGCAGTCCAAGACTTATATCTGTAGCCGGGAGGCATATTGGTGTTCTCGAACGGCGCTGCCGAGATGATATGGCTTGCACAGCTACCGTAGTCGTCGTAGACGTATTGCTCCGGATCATGGCACATGATCCAATCCGCAGTAGTCTTGCTGAGTACGTCCGGGTTCCTAGCGATTTCGTCCCAGTCTGTGTTGTGGAACATTTCTCGGTGGTAGAAGCTCATTTTCTGAGCGCAAGATACGCGCTCGAAACTGCGGAGGCAATTTTTTAGCGTATATTTTCATTTTCTGTATCGCCTTGTGTGGCGTGCCTACCGTACATGATTATGAACCCTCGCCACTAATGAGATATCAAACTTCCCACCCAACTGCAAGCACGTTGCCAAAGAATATGCATCCTCCATGGCCATAGCCGCCTTGCTCCCCGAGGTTGGCAAGAAGGAGTGGGCAGCGTCGCCAAGTTGAACAGCTCGCGCACGGGGAGAGGTCCATTTTGGTTGGGGGTTGCGCCAGAGCAATTTCCAGTCGGTGCAGCGGTTATTCGGGGTTGCTTTGACGTGCTCGATCAAGAAAGTATCCCAGCCTTGTATGTAAAGCAAGGCTTTGTCCGTAGGTACGGCTTTATCCCAGTCTTCTTCTGCGCTGTGGTCATCCTGTGTTTTCGAGTTGGTTAATATACGCTGGCGTGGACGTGCAATATATAGGAGAGCGAAACATACCCGGTGAGTCAATATGTAGCATACCTGCTGTTCAGTTTTCCCCACGGCCATATGCGCACCAGGGCCTATGTGTATCGACGCACGATCAGGCTGGTTTTCGAATTCCTTTTGCGATTCTAGGGTTCTTCAAAGCGTCGCTGGCTGGAAATGTCGCCCTATAACAGGCGAATCCCAAGCTGATGGCAACGTCCTTCTCACCCAGGTCCAAGGACCATGATTTATAACCAACCCCATCAGCAGCGACGATGATGTCAGCCGTGACATTTTGTCCATCAGCAAAAATGACGCCTGCCTCCTTTCCCGTCTCAAAATAATCATCCACAGCAGTTGAGAAATCTACCGGAATGCCTAGTTCCTGGATGTACTCCCACAGCAGACTATGGGATTCTGAGCGGTTGAAGGGCAAAAATGCATTTTGGCCATCGCCCAAAGGCCATGTTCCGATCTAGGTCCCGTCATATTCTTTTCACATTTCGTTGGGTTTTGTAGGACACTGCTTCCAGTCGTTCGTAGAAGCCGGGCCACTTCTTGACGGTGTGTAGGGCATTGCATTCCAATAATAGAAGATCGCCTTTTTCTATATTAGCATTGTAGTAATAGGTGCACACTGTACTTTTACTTACCGTATCCGCTAAAACCGGGACGCTTTTCTAACACACGAACATCATGGCCTTTGCGATGCGCCTCAATCGCAAAGGTGAGGCCCTCAACACCTCCACCAACGATCAGGATGGACAACTCGTTGAGGGGATAGCGCTCCACAGTGGGCATTGTTACGCTGTTGAGTAGAATAATGCGTGGTGAATTGGTCACTCTTTAGCATTTTATATGAACTGCATAGCTCCGCAGGTAGCATCGGGGATTTTAGGGTTCTGATACCCCGTACAGTATCTCCGATCAAGACCAATGATGAGAGCTGAATAAGACGGGAAAACGGTCGGACTACGGCAGTCTAGTCTATAGACTGCCGTAATTTCTATTATCAAGATGTCTATAGATCTCAATATCACATTCTCCTGATGAAATAAGACTCTTTGTCATATAGCCTCGTGCAGTCCGGATTATCGACTCCCCGATTCCTCGATCCTGAGCTACCCGCTCCTTTCAACCAACGCGGAGTACGGAGTAACTTGGAGATTCGGGCGGTTTTTGGACCGACTGCCACCAACTAATATCTAGTTGAGTATGTCGTGACCAAAACATTTGTAGATCTTTCAGGAGCAATAAAGTTATGCATTTATGCACTTATGCACTTCGCGTCCATCCATCACATTATCAGAAGGCATGAATTGTTTCCCACCGGTGATTACACTTTTCGCCCGGAGGACTCTTTAATTCATCAAGGCGGTAGATTCCAGATAAAGTCCAAGTCTAAATACCCTGAATCCAAGTCCGTAGGTACGCCATCCCACAATCCAAACGGTGCCATCAGTGGATCCAATGGAAGTGATAGCCAGTCATCGGGGTTATCGAGTTGATTGGCCCAGTCGATCATGCTCGGATCCCAGGGAGTCACCTCAGTAGCTAAATTATCCATTCTGTCGGTATCAGGAGCCTCCTGACTTGGTCCATTTTTCTGGCTTTCCAGCCGGCCCGATCGGGCAAATGTCTGTTGTAACCGAGAAACATGGATCTGCAGCAGGGATGCGTATTGCGAGACGAGATGGATATCGTCTTGTTGGTTTGACTGTAGGGCAGCAATGGCTTGATCGAGCAGGCGTGTTGATTTCTGCAGTTTTGATGTTCGCACTCCCAAGGAGAGAGCCTTGAGAAGGAATACTGAGGAGCTGACCATGCGTAGAAAGATTCGGATCGGAAAGTACTGGAGTGACTTCGTTTGAGAAAGGAAGACAATCCGTGACAGGATTGCACAGGTACCATCGATGACTTCTTCGATTAAGTCGTATTCATTTCCATTGATATTGATTTGACGTGCTCGTGAGATGAATGACTCGTCGATAGTCTTTTGTGGCATTGTGTCTGATAGCACCCGTTCAACGATTCCTTGTACTCCAAGGGAGCTGGTGAATACTCTTAGATATTGGTACTCGATGTGTAAGATATCATCATAGTGGAAGTCTGAGATAACGTTAGTCTCTGTCGTCTAATCCCAAATATAAAACTCACTCCCAGTTTGGCCATGATTTCCATTCCACGTAGCAAGCTGGTCCTTGAACTGTTCCAAGGCTTCGAAATCAATACTTCGATGGTCGTTATCCCTGGCCCCAAAAAGAAACTTCTCCCCAATGACTCGGACAAAGCCAGTCAAATATACCCACGAGGCCATGAAGTTTGTCCATTGCGGATCGATCAACAAAAGATCATCAAAATTTTCTAGCTTATAGTTGTCAGGCATAATCGGTGGACAACCAATTCGTGAGGCCAATAGGCTCGAAATAACAAATAAGAGCGCTGGAAGACGTTTGCGTCTGAATTCCAAGTGCCTGATATAATCACCCACATCCGGGCCGCTTGCAATGCTAAGCTGTTCTCTCGTATCAAACACCCCGAGCTCGTGCGCAAGGGCAAGTGCAGAGCTCACAAGCATCCACGACATTCGGTCCGATCGCCTTGTCGGTTCTATGACGCCCTGCTCCCAACGTTCTTGTATCGGCATTTCTTCTGTGGTAGCAGGCGGATCTCGAACATTAGGTGTGGTATACATCAAGTCCGAATCCCACCCATCAGTCTCCGGAGGAAAGTGTAGAGCTCGAGGATACCACTCTGTGAGAAGGAGGAGTGCCTCGATCGTTCCAAGGTGTCTTGTCTTCGCTTTGGAGATTTTCTCTTGTCCCAGAGTGATCCTTAATATGAGATGTTGACAATGCTGCCACAATCTGTGGTGAATAAGAAATCCTCTGGATGTGCCAAAGGGTACTGGAATGGTATGGTATCGCGCAGATATCATCAGGATAGTGCAACACAACATTGGTTCCTGGGTGATCAGCCAATAATGGGTGTTATGAGAAGCGAAGAAGTCCGTCAAAATGGGAGACACGGGGGCCATGTTCTTGAAGAACCTGCTTGTGGTCAGAATTGGCCTATATGGAAAAGGTAGGTGTGTGTTTTGACTAACATGTCCATTAGAAAGACTGCCTCATGCGCAGTGAGCCATCCCCCCTTGGCGAAGCGGCAGCGCCCCCAGACATTTAGCACATCATCTTCCTTGATTTGGGATGCTGTATTTGGAGTGGCTGTGGGTGGCGTAGGTATGCCTCTTTCCTTGAGTGCCGCGTCGAAGAGAATATCTAACGCGTCGTGGCCGCTGGTAACCTGCTTCTGCAGGACCGTACGAGAAATCCCATCTGCGGATTCTTTCTCAGATTGCAACTGCTTTCCTTCACTACTATCAGATTGAAGCGACCAGCTTGTGCATATATCTTCCTGATCCTGGTCTGACGATGTCTGAGTAGGTTTGCACGAATTCCGTGACTCTATTCCAGTTAGTTGAGCTCACTTTTGCAAACGGATCGCCCTCGTACTTGTTTTCCTCCTTGACCAGGGTTGCTTGGTGGTAAAACGACATTCAAAATTCAATTTGCCGCATCGTTTGCACGGCTGTTGATGACCCGCCGGATCTAACTCGCATCTGACCTTTCTCCGACGGCAGGGGATGCATGCCTTGTACGCTCGTTGGTATTGATACTCGGAGGCCACTCTGCTTCGAGAAGCGCGGGGCATTTTCTTTTATCCTTCGTTGTAAAGGCTGATGAATGAATGAGAAATAGGGAATACTGGGAATAGCCGAAGAGAGGTGATCCTCTGTCACAATCTTACCCGAAATGGCAAGGGTTCTGCGTCTCCACAATGTGGGGAAAGGTGGAACAAATCTTATTGACATCAACCACATTGAAAAGTACAATTACATTAACTTATATAATTTACGAGCGGAAAATGGTTTAATATATTACTCTGCATGCGTCATTCGGGGCTAGTTCACATTCTCAGGTCAAATAGCGGAACTGAGGATTCTTATCTCCATCTCTGGTCACATCGACATGAACGTCGCTGGACACAGTACCATACAGCCTATCCCGCTTCTTGTTCTCAAGGGTCAGTTTCGCATACAATCCCAGAGCCATGATCGCAATGCATCCTGTCAAGCCACATCCAATGGCACATCCTCGGATATAAATTGGACTGTGGTCAAAGAGCAGAGATTAGCCGGGTTCTTCCCCACGAATTGAGTGGAAGAAAGGAAAAACCCACCCTTCAGAGTTGGGGAACATGGCACTGCTCACGAAGCTCGAACACTGCCCAAAAATGGCAAGCAACGCCATCCCAGCAGATTTTTTGGAATCTCCGCCTTGGTTATTCAACAGCCAGGTTATATTGATACTCAGTGCTGGGAAGACTCCACAAGTAGCAAGCCAAACACCCAAATACCGCACCCCAGTCTTGTATTCATCTTGCACAGTCGCCAGGATCAGATAGCCAACCATCCCAACAATCGCAGAGAATGCGATAACAAGCCCTCTTCCTCCCCATCGGTCTGAGGCAACTGCTGCCACGATGCATAGCAAGAATGACCCGAAATAGGGAGGGGCAGAGAGACCTTGTGCATTGACTGATGTATACCCCATGTCGTTGAGGATGGTGGGGAGAAAGTTGGACAATCCTGCAAAGGAGAAGTTGCAGCAAAAGTGAATAGCCGTGTGCACATAATTCTTGTAGTCCGCCAGTCCGTTGAAAACTTGTCTACGGTCGAGTCGTGTTTTCGTGGTGCGGTCAACTGTCTGCAGTCTCTCAACGGCGTGCGTTTGCTCCGTTTCTGTCAGGAACTTTGCTGTGCCCGGAGAGTCAGGGAGGAAGAAGAAAACGACCACAGAGAAAATAACAGTAGGTGCACCCTCTGCTTACGTTAGTTAAGGTAAATGAGATGGTCAGGCCCTAGAACTTACCAATAATGAACAGATACCGCCACGATGCGATCGAATGCCTAATCTGTGTTATTCCATACGCCAAGGCACTGGCAAAGCAATTGGCCACGGGGGACATTCCCAGCAGCAGCGAGACCCTAAATCCAAGTTCATATCGTTGATAGAAAAGCGATAAGAAGTATGGAGCTCCGGCACCAAATGCGGCCTCGAAAACGCCCAGAAAACATCGACAGACGATCAACTCGGCCATGTTGCTCACTGCACCGGTACACATGGCTGCTGCACCCCAGCTAGAAAATCTCTTAGCCCTAGTATAGGAAACATGGGAAGGAATCACATACCAGATGCATAACACGGTCACGTAAATATGAGCAGGGAGAAGCTTCCATAGGACCGTGGTCCATTCGAAAAGAACATAGCAGATATAGAACGAGTTGAGGACCCAGGTCCATTGCGAGTCACTGAGCCCTAGGTCACTCTCGAGGCCGGTAGTTTTGGCATTGCCCACATTTCCTGTTCTTCCTTTCAGCAACAAATGGAAAGGGAGGTCAAGATAGGTACGCACCCCTATCTAGATAAGAGAGAACGTAGAGGATACAAACGATGGGCAATACATGGTGGTCGAACTGAGCATGTTAGTCGCTGCGAAAATGCTCAACCGTTAGAGGAGAGACTATACCTTCCTTCGGATGTGAGCCTGCTCGGAAACCGAGACGTGAATATGCTGGGTAGTATTTTTCTCCGTGTCGATGGACTCAGTACTCTCCACAGGCTGTGACTCTATATCTTTGACGGCTTCCATGGTGGCGTGATTCTTGCGTATTAGCGAGCCATTGTACGACAACGACTGCGGTTCTAATATACCGGTCTTCTAATCCCGACGGGAATAAGGGGCATAGTGATTATCTTGTGACTTCCCCGGACTGTCAAAGTAAATCCGGCATATGCTTCATCTTCCCCTCCTTTCTACCCCATGGAGTAACGGTGATCATTCTTCTGGTCACGGCTAATTGGTAATATCCGCGCGAGATTATTGCTGAATTCCAATAGTATGGGGCTTTTGGACTTTTTTTCCCTCGTTTTTGATTAATTGTATTGCATCGATTAAATGAGGGGGTGGTGCAGACACTTGTTCATACTTTTATTGGGTCATTTTGGGTGCATCCCGTGCTCACTTGTAAAGGGCCCGTTGCCTCTCAGCGCGGAAATTGTCAAATATCCATCCGCCTACTCAATGTGCAAAATATCCGCGCAGAGAGAACATTATGACAGCTATTTAAACCAGATAATTTCCACACGTATTGGTTCCTCTAACTGCAAGACGTGCATCCGCCCAACAATTCAATTAGCCCAAATGAGCATCCCTTACCCCTTCAAATTCACCACTCCCGATCAACCAACCTCCAGCGGAGACGGTAAGACGGCTTCCCTCCCCATCCAATTCAAGAATGTACGCGGCCGAATCCCCTCCTCCCAGGCATCTCGCCTCAGAACCATGATGCTAGAAGCCCACAACGACCCCAAAAAAATCATCGCCCATGCCTGCAGCTATGATGGGCTCTCCTCCCGCTTGGTGGAAGAAGCAGGTTTCCCCATGGTGTTTCTAGCAGGGTATGCTGTGGCCAGTGCGTTTGGATTACCAGATACTGGCTATATTGCCATGGAGGACCTGTGTCGGAAGATCCAGGAAGTGGTGCGTGTGACGAGCGTGCCTGTCATGGCGGATGGTGATACGGGGTATGGAAGTCCGATGAATGTTAAGCGAACGGTGGAGTCGTTCGCGATTGCTGGAGCGGCTGGTGTAATGATTGAGGATCAGACATGGCCGAAGCGTGGGTTTCCTTCCTTTTCTTCCTTTGGTCGGGATTATAATCTGCTCTTCATGGATGCTAACTAGTGTAGGCTGCGGTCATACAAAGGGTAAATCCGTCGTCTCCCGTGGTGAAGCCTATGCGCGAATCCAAGCCGCATGTGACGCACGCAACGAGGGCCACGATATCTTCATCCTTGCGCGAACTGATGCCCTTATCCATGGCTGGGAGGAAGCAATGACCCGGGCTAGAGAGTTCAAGCGTATTGGCGTGGATGCTGTCTTTGTCGAGGCCCTACCTGACCGGGAGGCGATGAAGCGATGCGCTGAGGAGGTTGACATTCCCATTTTTGGGAACATCATCGAGGGCGGGAAGACGGAGAACCTGTCTGCGTTGGACCTTGCCCAGTTGGGTTATTCTGCCGTTGCGTATCCGTGGACATTGGTTGCAGCAAAGCTGAAGAGTATCCGGGAAACATTGGATGCTTTGAAGAATAGTATGACGGTGGGTGCACCGCCGATGATCCTGGGATATTCGGAAGTTTGTGAGGGTGTCGGGTTCAACCGGTATTGGGTAAGTTGGCCCTTTCCTGAATGGGGTCTATCTCTTCGCTGACTGCGTTTAGGATCGGGAGACACGATATGAATATGATCAAGATGGACTTGTAAATCTACGTCAGAGTGAATAGTTATTAAATTCCTCATTCTGAGTTGAACCATGCAATTATAAATATTTTACAGAGTGAATTACTATGGTAAATCGCACGCCACAGGAAAGATTATTGTAGATAGAACGTGATAGCTGTCCAACAATTCCATCAATAACCAGTCAGTCGTATCAACATCAATGGATCGGCGAGTTTGCATGCCCTCAGTATCAATCTCCTTCTTCACATCTTGGAAGTAGACGACATTTTCTTCGCGAGTAGTAGCACCAATTAAGGATGACATTCCCCACATACTGGTTGAGGGCATACGCAAACTACTTGCGTTGCATTGTCCCATGGTCAGGGTTTTGGTTTTCTGCTATTATCTAGCATGAGCTTATCGACTTATGCCGTCCACATATACATCATATTTGATTTCCTATTGTACATACAAGACATCACTTCAAAAGCGTCCGAGGCTCATCTTGATGACATTCGCTTCAGAGCACCATCGGCCATGGCAATCGCGTCTTCAAACCCGAGTCTCACAGCCAGTGATTTAGTTTCTCGATAACGTTTAACAGCTTCTTCACGCTTTCCCTGCATCTCTGCCAGTTCGCCCAGGTTATATGTTGCCGCCACACAACTGAGGTCACAGTCATCATCACGAACAGGAGGTTGTATGCGGGCTGCGACATCAATCGCCTTTTGCGCCCATTTTTTTGCGGCATCGATGGTTTGTCCGCGGGGAACAGGTTGCTGTTGTTGTTGTTGTTGACGGACTGGTCTCTGAGCCTGTCCGGCCATCGCTGTAGCGACACCATTGAGAAGTGTCACCTGTTTGCAAGTCGGCGAGTTACCCTCGTCCACACGGAGGATGTCCAGTGCGCGTAAGTAAAGTGGCATGGCGAGCTCGTACTTCTCTTGGGTGACGTAGGTGGTTGCCAGATCAGTCAGTGCGGTGGCCATCTCCGTAAGATTTAACCAGGCGTCGCTGTTCTCATTCCGCGATGCACCACCAACTGGGAGGCCGAGAGCTTGGCGACGGTGCATTTCTTTCAATGATAATTCAACGGCAGCGACCTGTGCCTGCTCAGCCTTCTTCTCATCCTGTATATAGTCACTTGAGTAGAGTTCTGCAAGTTTCATCTGTATCCCCACGGCCTTTTTAAGCGTTTTGTCCTGTTGGCGATATTCATATTCCTCTAGTTCTTTTATTCTCTTCTGCTCCTCGAGAATCTCCGGGTCGTCAACGACAACCTTGTCCTCTTCTGCCTTATTCCCACCAGGCACTAGAGCCGCCTCCTTGCTCTGAAGAGACTTCTCCTTCCGCACATCATCTACCCAGCTCAGCGCCTCGACCTTTGTCCGCTCCAGCACATCAATCGCCGGTTTCACCAACCCCGCCTTCTCTAACATCATCGCCACCTGCAACTTGATTCCAATAACTTCATCCGAAAACGGATGCAAACCCATCTCAATGGCAATATGCAATGCCTCTTTGTATGCCTTCAAGGCTTTGGGCGGGTTAAGGTCCACCTCGGTGTAGTACACGGCCGTCCGGAGTGTCTCGGCCACGGGCGGCGGGAACTTGTGGTACTGAGGTCCCACGCGGGTAATCTCAATATAGGCGATGTATGCGAATAATAGGCCGGCTCCGATGGTGGACAAAAGGGCGATAGGAAGGAGGATGGGGTTCTTGCGCCAGATTCCTTTGGAAGCTTCCCGGAAGCCATATCTCATTCGTTGTGCGAAGCTGAGGTGGCGGGTTTGGAGGAGAGTACTTCGAGAGACCAAGGGGCCCAGGAGTCTGTAATTCGTGCGGAGCGGCGTAGGACGGGTGGTATTGCTTGATATTGACCGTGATAATAATTGAGGGGTGTGCTGTGCGGCTTTTTGTGCTGAGGCGCAGGCGCGCCGCGATGCTGCTCTGAACATGGTGTATGTTCAATGGCGCTCGACCGAGTACGATCCCAGAGGGTCAATAGAATACCCAAGCCGAAAAAGAAGCCACGCTATCGTTTGGGAGAAAGCGTATGAAGTCGGAATTAGAGAAACTTTCTGCCGCTTCTGGAAGAATGGCTGCGGGTGGACCAGGCTCCCGCCTTTGCTATGACGTCGGAATCATAACCGGACAACGCTTAACAGCACGAACATCCGCGATAACGCCAGAAAATTGACAATGATTTAAACGTGACATTTTCAAAAGTGCTTGGTTTATTATCTGGTCGCAAAATGTGTGGGCGATACTCTCTGGGGGTTGTAAGTATGCCGTCCATTCCGCACCACGACCGCGCTGACTAGTATAGCGCATGGCCTTCGTCCGGCAACGTCTCGAGCAGCAAGGCATGCAAGTCGATGACGCCCCAGGAGATGATGAAGTACGCGAGACTTATAACTTTGCGCCTGGATACAATGGTGTGGTCTATTGCGCCGATCCTGGGGAGAGAGACCATGAAGCTACAAGAGAAATCGAAGGCAATGAAGCTAAAGAAATAGTTCAGGAAAAAATCCGAGCGCAAGAAGACAAAGATAATACTCAGAACTCTAGTCTTGAAAATGAGATTGCAACTAAATACAAGCTGCAAAGCATGAGATGGGGTCTTATCCCGTTCTGGACAAAACGCAAGCCCGACTACGGCTCTCTCATGCGAACCATCAATTGCCGAGATGACTCGCTAATTGAAGATCGCGGAATGTGGACTTCGATGAAACGGAAGAAGCGATGTATTGTTGTCTGTCAGGGATTCTACGAGTGGCTGAAAAAGGGGCCCGGGGGAAAGGAAAAGGTCCCGCACTTCGTCAAGCGCAAAGACGGCGAGTTGATGTGCTTCGCTGGGCTTTGGGACTGTGTCCGATATGAAGGTAACCGGGAGACTCCTTGCTCTGTTCTCGAACACGCTGTTCATGGACTGACACATTTGTTCGAGACTCTGACGATGAATTATATACCTACACCATCATCACAACAAGTTCAAACCCCTACTTAAAGTTCCTTCATGACAGAATGCCAGTTGTTCTCGACCAGAATAGCGAAGAAATGAGAATATGGCTAGATCCCAACAGAATCACATGGTCGAAGGACCTGCAGTCTATTCTCAAGCCTTATGAAGGCGAACTAGAATGCTATCCGGTTTCAAAGGAAGTTGGCAAGGTCGGGAATAACTCACCCGACTTTTTGATTCCGATCAACAGCAAGGAGAATAAAAGTAATATCGCAAATTTCTTCGCTAATGCAAAACAAAAAAAGGGCGATGAGCCTGTCAAGACAATAGGCGAAAAAAATGCGACATCAGACATGTTGGAGCAGAAAGTCACCAAGGATGGTGATGAGAATCGGACAACACAGGACAATGAATGGAGCGAGGACAACGCTCCTGTGCCAGTACCTGGTGTCAAGAGGGAGCATCCACCCGATAGTCATGATGAGATTGAGAGGAGGGGGCAGAAGAACCGGAAGGCCCAATATGTTTCACCTTCGAAGCAGTCCAACCACAACCCAGTTAAGAAGGCGGATGAAAAGAAGTCAACTGATGGTTCTCAGCGGATTACTAAGTTTTTCCGAAAGTGACATACTAATTTTGCATTGCGCTGGAGCCATGGAACGGCGTTTGGAATAATTTGCTAGGGGTGTTCTTATTGCTTTTCGTCTGATTTTACCGTTGAAGTAATTCTCGAGAAAATGGCATGCGAACTGTCCAGCAGCTTATGGAATGGTACATCAAAAGTATAATACAGAATATCCATATCGTTACATATATAGTCCTAGGATCCCCTTACTGTGATTCGATCTCGCGTAGTCTCTGGACCAACTTCCCTCTGAGAAATGGACTTGGTGCAATACTAATTTTCAGGTTAGTATGTTCAAATATCATGAATTCGAATCAAACACTTACATTCCGTCTCGAGTAATGGTTCGATATGTACCTGCGCTGGTCAACTTAAAGGCAATGTTTCGCTGTCAACTGTGAAATCATACCACTCGGTTGGTAATTTCCATTCCCATCAACGAATTTGCCCTCGCCATCGACTTCAAGGCTCCCAAAGATATCCTCAGGCCTGTCAATCCGTCAGCAACAACGCTCACATCATCCCCACACAATTATTTCCTTACCATGGAATCCGCCCATACTCAGGCGGCCTCCTCTCATCGAAGACATGTATCCATCCTCCTCGTCCAGCACCACCAGCGCCACCCTGACCACTGGCGCCGCCACTCGAGTCCGCACTAGCCCGCCGTCTCCGCGCTTTTTGACCGGTCAACAGAACTCCTCCGGAGCTCAGGTTAGCTCCGGACGTGGAAATCATCATCTGTGCCTGGGAAATGTTGTCTGGGTCTTCGTGCGCATATTTCGAGATAACCTCTTGCAGGATGTTTAGGAAGCCCGGGTTTTCTTTGAAGGACTCTGGTGTCGGTGGTAATTTGGACGTGATTCCGATGGGTACATTGGGGTTCGTCGGTTTCGAAGGTAAAAGAGAGAGGATGTGGCTGTGGCTTTCGCCAGAGGCTGCTTCATTCGGGAAAACATACTATTATTCATAGAACAACCGTGAGTAAGTAGACAGTAAAAGCGGACGATGAGGACTTACTATGTACGGACGGTCGTCCAGCGTGGTCACGGAGCGAATTTGTGTCCATTTAGGGAAATGAAGCCTTTGGCGAGCAATTGGTCTTATCGAAAACATCTTGGATATCCAGGTGTAAAGATCAATCCGGGGACATCGAATCAGAAAACAGTCAATTCTAAGAAGTTGAGGGTTGAAGTCGCTATGACGATGCGGAGGACAAACAAAACAAACACACGTGACCATATGGGGCATAGTGCCCTAATGACGCATGTTGCCCCCATTCGTCTAACTACAATAATCGTAGAAATGCATAAAACGGAATAGGTATGTTTAATTTTCCGTAATTTCAGTGGCATTGATAATAGTTAAGATGCTACTCATGGTTGAGCCAAACATCCAAAGTACCCGCCCACGCAAAGGTTACAATTAGCATGTATCTTTCAAGAAAATGAGCATCCTCAACCAAAACCTCTCAATAACAACATGATGCCTTGTCAGTTTATTCCAGATGAATATTCAACTAATAAATGGAAGCAAGTCTTCGACAATCCTGATGCCGAACATTACTCTTTAGTCCGAGCGGCTACATCTGTAGTTATGAATTTACCATTGATGATTACGATTCAACGTTCACAAGTTTGCGTGATCATAATAAGTCTGGAATATGTACCGTTGATGAGTTAGAGAATTTGCAATTTTTTAGGGAAAAAGCCTGATGGAGTATATCCCGCATGAGTGAGTTATCCATAGGGTATCAAGTAGTATGAATGATTCGCTGACGCCTCTCTGTTCTTTGCAGCCAGAAAAGCAATACATGTCGCATATCAGGTGTTGCATCATATACATGCAATACAGGATTGCCCATAGTTCCCTTGCGTGAGAGAAAAGGCCTGATATATCGCCCGATGACGAAGACACAAGAGAAACGCATCGTAGCACCCTAATTTCGTGACCCATCCAAGGAATCAAGGGCTTATTGGAAGTTGGTTAGTTATCTTATTCATGCCCGTTGCTGGGAGCTATTGTTTTACCACGAGCTGGGTGCTATCGCGGAAAGAGATCTGACTACTGTCTTGGTTGCTCTTGGCCGAAGATGCAAGGAAACCAGGTGTCAGCCATGCTGTGGTACCGGAAATAAGTTTAGAAGGCAAGCTCTTCCTTCATAGTTCATCTACGTGTATGTCGCACTGACAACAGGGCGACACATGGCTCACTTTGATTAGATCCCGTTCGCACCAAGACTGTTTCAGGTGCCATTGGCCTGACGTTAGAGCAGGCAGAACGAAGAAAATTGAAGACAACGTTTAGCAGACCTGTTGGTCGAGAGATATCGCAAGTCAGGACTTACAACATTCCGGTGGGAATCATCTGCATAGTTCTTGATTATCTTCCATCTCAGAATGGACCGATGTGGAGAAAGCTTTAGGTCTTCGCTTCAATAACACTTTCTGACGATCGAGAATCTCTGTCAAGCACCTTCGTGAGATAGAGGACGTGGTCGACGGTAATCTCGATTGGAAGCGACTATGCCTGAAATTGAAAGGCGGTTCGAGAGGAATTAGCTACACGCAAATATGTTAAAGCGCTTAGATAAAGTATTGAGCGTTGTTAATATGTCAACAAATGTCTGCGTCTAGAAAAGAACTATATTGAATTAATCTGCAATTCTCATGACCAACAGTACTTTCTTTGATTGGCTCCATGTATCTAAGGGCATCTTTTCTTAGTGTCTAGCAACATATTCGTGATTGCTTTCGCGTTATTGCTAACATCGAGTTGCCCTTGGGCCGTGACCCCATGATACTCAGGGTGTTGATGTATCGATTAAACTCGTAGAACTCCATGAACTTATGAATTTCTATTAATTATTTCCCCAAGCGCCTGTGGATCCTTTCCAATTGCTCTTCCCCTTTGGCCCATTCTGCATCCCGATTCTGATGTCTCGCGACCTTTTTTTTTTTTTTTGAGTAATTAAGTAAGGTCAGTAGGTAGTGTGGTTGCCTCCAATCCACTTCACAGATGTGATGTCTATAAAACCCCCTCTAGAAGTGCGATATCCAGGCCTATGCGCAAAGCCATCTCTCACATTGAAATGGTATTGAAAGATCGCTATCCACAATCCGCTGGTGTTCCCAGCAGCGCTGTCGTCTCTTTGAAATTTCTTTAAGTTCATTTTCGAAGGTAAACAAAGTGGTTACTATTAAAAATCAGATATTAGCCCCTTCATATGCCATACTTATGATAAAGAACGAATCTTACAAGGGTTCTTCGTATTTTAATTTCCCCAGTGGTAGATGGCTCAAGTACAGAAGAAAGGAAGAGGAAAATAGGAGGACGAAGTTTAAAAATGTATAACGGTAGAGAAGAACGACACAAACTGCAGTCGAAAAGCAGAAAACGGCTGCCGGCATCTGACCACAGGTTGAAGCATTACGAAGAATCACCGGTGGAGCTGCCGCTGTTAGCTGCATCCATGTAGTCCTTTATCCGTATTGCACTTACGTTGGATTTTTCTATTGGTAACTTGCTAACTGTGTAGTTTGAACCAAACCGGCGGATGGAGAAGAGAGAAGAAAGAAGAGGAGATAGCAAGAAGAATTAGGCGGGATGCATCTATTCACTACAGATATTCTACCTAGGCGTGTACCTATTACTCAATTCACATGATAATATACTCTAATCCTATTTCAAGTTCACTTTAGAGTATTTTAAGGCCAGATTGTGTGGTCGTGTACTGGTCCTGCTTTGCCAATAAAGACACTATCACTTGATTAATAAGTACCCTAGGCAACTAAT
This sequence comes from Aspergillus sp. S3505, assembly GCA_023627475.1. Taxonomy (NCBI): domain Eukaryota; kingdom Fungi; phylum Ascomycota; class Eurotiomycetes; order Eurotiales; family Aspergillaceae; genus Aspergillus; species Aspergillus sp. S3505. The sequence continues at coordinate 28,581 of JAMAHJ010000059.1, read as the reverse complement.
ATGATGGCCTGGTCACGTTGGCTGGCTATCACGTGAGGTGCTGTTGTTTGCTTTGTTGATAACTACAGCGTTACCTCCTTTCTTCCTTCCTCATGTCAATCATTCTCGTCGATAGCTACTTAGGTAGAACACATGAGTTGATGTCCGTTAACCTGGCTTAGCTCCCGGACGACTAATATACCATAAAAGGAGCTGGTTATCCATCCATGCATAGGGGATCTTCCTACATCTCTATATGTTATTTAGTACGCCAACCATTTATCTTCAGCAAGCACAAAATCTCGTGACTTCATGCTCTCAGAGCATGTTCAACACCATTGTTATATCTTCTGCAAGGATGCGGAGAGTAACAAAGGTGGTTACGAAGGACCTTGATGTATGCTATGAACTCAAAATTCGAATATGTGCGGCTGTGCCTGGCTTTAAAAACAGTATAGGGGCAATACAGACTCGTAGCTACTGTTTGGCCATAATTTTGTTTTGCTATCGTCGTATCAGGGTTTGGAGCATTTGTGCCTGAGGTATTACTAACCCCCCGATTACCGCTAGTTAGTTTGCATCATTTGCATATAGTATCACATGACTTTGCAGTTCACCAAATTCGAAAGCTGCGATCATGAAGAGTCGGTGATCGGTAGCCCATCGATTTTATATTTTATCAATAATATTCCTAATACCCAATTGCATTTATGGTTTCAAGAGATGACGGAGTGATACATAGAACCTGAATAATTTTGCAGCTGTGCGCTTCGCCATTCTCACGACAACAAACAGTCCTAGGATATATGTGCTCTCGCTAAAGAAGCTACTCTCCGGATGATCTTAAAAAACAAGTAGTCTTTTGGGTTTACTTTGTTTTAGAGCCCAATCTCCGGGGAGGTAGGGATCCAAGTACAACTATGGCGACTCCATCTTCCAAACCGAATCCAGGTGCGACACCAACGCACTTAACGTCATCTCCCCGGCCAGCAGGAGTTCCCATGGCCCGTCCCATGTCACACAAGTCACCATCGGCAAGAAGCCCCTCGGCGTCAGGGCACTTTCATGGTGGTGGTAGTGGTGGTGGGAGTCACGCACCGCTGCATCAGTACTCTACGCCTCTTGCCGTTGCAGCCGCGGGGCTCGATGATCCAGTTACTTTCAGTTCACCATCGGCCCTCTTAGCGCTTGGCGGATACAGTGGGATCAGCCCGTCTCCTGCAACGCATGAGGTTCTGGTTGGGGCTGGCATGCATGATAGCGATATTCACGCGCTCGGAATGCAGGGATTTAAGCTGGGAAATGCTCGTGATAGTGATGAAGAGCGGATGCGACATATTGGAGATGTTGTCCAGATGTTACGGACTCGTGTTGCGGGGAGGGGTGTGTGCAGGGAGGGTATTGAACGATTGGGACAGCTTGAGGGATTTGAATCGATTTGGCAGGAGGATAACCTCAGTATTGCGGGTAACTTCGTTGATTTGGAAATCGAATTCCATCCGGGAAAACATACGGTGAAAGACGTGAGTTTGAAATATGCGACACCGGAAGCTACTGAGGGTGACGGGAGAGAAGAGGCTACTGCAATCTTGAGGCGGGATTTGATGCAGTCGCCTGAGGAGATAGGACGGGGTGCTTGGAAATCGCTGACTGGATTCTATGAGAACCTGCGATGGCTGGCCAAGTTGGACCGACTCAGTCAGGAGGCCAACTGCTTTGAGGCCATCGAAGGCCTCTACGAGAGCTTGAAACGGATCTGGGACGAGGAAAGCAAGCACTCGAAGTTTTCTGAAACCTACGAACATCTATGCAGTGGATGGGTTGGTCGACCATCTCTGCACAGGGGGGGTCGAATTGGAATCAGTCTGGACTACTGGGTATACCAAGCAAAAGTCTTGGATGCGAAACGGAAAAGCACACCTCCTGACGCAATGGTACTTGACGACGTTGACCAGGAGTTCGATCATCATCAACATAAGATGTGGAGTGTCATGATTGAGTGTGAAGAGGGTTACCCGTCACTCCGCGTGTCCAAAAATTGGGTGAACTCCGAGGTTTTGCTACCTACAAACACTGACGAGTATTCCACTCACAACGGAAGTGCTGCACCAGACATTCCTATGGTCAATTGGGCCGAGCCGCCAATGACTACGAGCTCCGACAACCAAGGTAACTCGGATTCCATGGCGCTTGATTCAGGCATGCTTGGTCCGTCTACGCCCAATCGTCGCTTTGTCGCAAAGATAGAACCACCCCTCGATGTTCCTATCCTTGCAGCTTCCGAGATCTACAGACAGCTGGGTCTTCAATTGCCGCAAGAGTTCAGAATGGTGACGTACGACGGCTTGCTGGTTCCAGGATCGTCACCATTGTCTGGGGCAGATATTATGGGCTTTGGTATTGAGGAAGCACCACAAGCTGATCGAAGGAAACGTCGACTGCTCGTACAGGCATTTGATCCAGAAGGCAAGCCCTGTAAAAAGCAGCATGGCTACACCTTCCAAGCCTTTGAGTCAGTTGCTGGCAGGACAATGCGGGATATTCCATTTTCGCATCCCCGTCAACTTGCAGAGATTCTTCCGGTAAGTCTTCCTTGATCTTTCCTTTGTTGGTCGGTTACTAATGGTGTTCGTTTCAGGTTCTGCGTCAGTATGCCATGTTGGAGAATATGATTCAGAAGATCTTTGATATTTCGTCGAGAGATCATGACGCCAAACAAGATGGGCAGGGGTCCACGAAACTTGACAGAAAGCGGCAGGCTGCGCAATCAGGCGCAACCAACGAAAAAAGAGACGTCACCATCCTAAGCAATCAGGACCCTAATGAACAGAAGCTCGACGCCTTAATGAAAGGACTGAATGTGGAGGGTGCGTCGATTAATAATGATGCAGACGACGTCAAGATCGATATCACGTTGCGGACGCAACTCGGACAGGCACCCGTGATCATGCTACTCTTCACGATCAACGATGCGGCCATCGAAAACGACTATCCCAACACCTTTTCGATCAGTTTCGAGGTTGGATTGAACGGGCACGTCACAGTCGTGGATATGTCTGGCTTGTGGGAGGAGCCGGTTTCCGGCGACGACAGGCCCGAAGATACAGTTACAGGTGACCAAAAGAACGAAGCGTCGGAAATGCCGAGGAAGATCGCCCGCGCGCTCGAGGTCTCTCAGGACCTAGGAGTACTAGTGGAGTGGGTTCTCAGACGGCAGCGGAAGAGCACGTAAAAGATGCGAACAAAGACATGGACCTCGGATCTCGGGCCGACACATGCCCGCAGAGTCATGGGTCTTGACCAACCAGAGTCGTTCTTTACGTGCAAAAGTTGTATATAGCTTACCCGAGTGGTATGGGTTTACTGCTTATGTTGACGACGGGCTGTTTTCGGTTGTGTTATGATTTGTATCCATTCTAAATCAGCAACGGATTTCAAGGTTGGACTGCGTCGAAACAGTCGTCATGCAACACGTTAGAACCGGGTGATTGTGGCTCAAAACCAGATATGGCGCAAGCAATATTAACATGGATAGCCTACTGTACAATTTGGCTGCCTGAATTGTAGCCAAAGGCTTTCTTATATACAGTAGATGACAAGTTCTGCACAACTCTTTAGGGCCGCAATAGAGATGAATTCCCGAGTAGTGCCCCGTACGGAGCACAAAATCTGGGGACGATGATGTACCGGCCGTATCACATGAGCACCGCCACGTGACAGATCTGGGGACACGGGGGGAAATGGCTTTCCCCAGTTTTGGCCCGAATCGGGTGGATAAGGATGAAGACACCAACGTTAGTGCAGATCATGTTTAGCTAGTGTCCCTTCTTGTCTACGGGAGACGACGTCGACATCCTGAATACTCGACAAATCCGACAGCAAGGCTACTAACTATGAGGGAGTTACTCAACGATTTGATATCTGACTGGCGGTGAGAGATATATATATATATATATATACCGTGATACGAGGACTTTATGTAGCCAGTCAAAATAGCAACAAGCAAGGAGCTATCTGAGTCGAGCATGATACCCCTGGTAGGAAAGAAGAAAAATCGCTGATCTATCTTATCAGTTGGACAAAATGCGCATACCAACAATTTCTGTATAGAGAACTGTACAGAGATCAACTGCGCGAATTACTTGGAAGGATTAGGGGTGAGCAAAGACCGAAAAAGTTTTCACTTCAATTATTGGGACCGGTAAGTTTGATATGATTTACTTTACATGGCTCTTGCATTGACACCGCTGGAACGGATGAAGTGTGGTAGCTGGATATGGATTCCACGAAGTACGAGGGATTATCATTATTGAAGATTTGATTCTAGACGTGTTCTTCTGACTGTGCTCGAATCAGTTGTCTTGCAACGGAGTTTTCTATATCCCGTACTCCGCTATCAACAACCGCATTTGAGTGCCGTATTCAATCTATATTGATAAGAACTTTCAGCTGATCCACTATCAATCCAATCAATCAATTATCCTCCATTAATCATTCAATTCCAATGCCATCATATCAATATGGATCACAGGCACACAGACAAAGCATTATAGCCAGGAAAAAGACTCATTCAGCTCCGAATGCAGCCCTTATCAATTCCCTTACTACTGTGCAGCCCCAGTCATTTGTCATGGAACACCCGGTCAACCAATCAATGCCCGCCGATAAAAAGGCGGCCTTTGCGTGGAGCAACCAGGGGCGCGTCTTTTTGTCGGGACCCAATCACGAGACTGATACACTGTTGGGAAGGTTGTCGCAGGAAGGAATGAATGATTCAGAGCTGGTTCGCGAATGATTTAATGGCCGCGTTTAAAGGGTTTCTATTGGAGCGTTTAGAATTGGCAAGGTTTTTTTCTCTGTTACGCGGTGAGGGATTTAGCCAGATATAGAATACAGGTGTGTAAATGTGTAAATGTGTAAATGTGTAAATGTGTAATCTGATGGATTGCTTGTAAGAAATGCATCAATTCTTTGAATTCTTTCATGCGTTCGAGTTTCTCTTGATACATCTGATATGCGTAGAGAAAAAATTCTTTATGTTCGATATCGAGAAGTCACATGTACTCAACTGTACCACTCTTTTACAACGCGTGGACACTAACCGGACTTGGCTAGAGAGGCGTTACCGCCCAGCCACACCTGTTGCTATTCTTACCGCAAACGACGTTTTACCGGATATATTTGGATATTTGTGTCAGATATTCTGGTTGTGACTAACAGTGGGCTATAGAATACAATTTTTTTTTTCTTATTTTTTGATATTTATTTGTATCAGGATTGCGCACATGATGTTTTTTGATATCATTTGGACGGAGTAAAACCCCGTATCGAGTAGCTTGCACGGAGGAATGGCATTAATATCTACAATCACAGGGCTGAACGGAACTTTCTTTTCTCCAATCCTCCCTCCCCGACAATTCATGAATAGCCTCAGGATTCTTCCTGAATCACCCGACTTAGCTGCTCTTTCATTTGCTGCTCCCCCATCCGGGGTAATCTTGTCAAAATCCCCAATTCTACACTTCTGTCCAAAGACACCGTACGCCCAGAAACCATACATAGGAAACTCTTGATGGTTATCGAGGCGGTGCTGTATTGTCATACCGAATTTCACCCTAGTGTGTAGACCGGTGTCGGGGCCACCGCCCACCGGCAGCGCCTTTTCGAGAACACCTTTTTGCCACGACCCACTCTTGGGCGGGCGGTGTATTCGGCTTACAATACCTGTATTTTATGGGGAAATGATCTCCATCTATCGATACAGAACAATGCTCGCTACTGTACTACCACAACTATGTACTATGTCGAGTACACAACTGACATCTTTTAGAATGATATGTCTATATATCTATCTACCTATCTATCAAAGAAGCTGTCAAACTCGTATTCTGCATATTCACTTTGATATGAAGCGTCATCGCGAGGTTAAGGGATGTGATAAGGGATCAATCCCCTGCCATGAAGTGCCTGGTACGTCAGGAACATAGTCCTGTGTATATGTCGCAGTACGTGCAAAGATCATATAGATCGGGTGCTTGTACAAACGCCGATACATAAGCGTCAAGACTCGTAACCACGCTATTCATGAATCTACAAACAAATTCACCGCGCTTATCCAGGGTGGCATCGAAAAGCAGCATCCACTCGAATATATTCCGTACTTGCATTGAGAGTACATCTCAGGATACGAGTCCATGCCCGCGACTCTAGGCACGAGGGCCTTTGTCGCCAATCGTAGGGTGTCATAGACACATGAAGACGGTTATTGATGCAATAACCAGGAAGAGAGTTCAGCGGTTGATAACACGTTTTAGCAATCCCATGTTGATAACTATTGCGCTTCATAAAACAAATTATTATTGATATGCACTGGGAAGAGGTCACAAGATGCCTCATATCACGGAGAATTAAGTGTTGACATGTGTGGCTGCATTCCATAATCCATCGGCCATAGTTTTCTCACTCTGGATACGTATTGGCTACTTATTTGTTTATTGTTGACTGTCGAGATCGATCCAGACCATGCATCTTCATGCCCTACTGTGCATGCTCTACGAATACACCTGCACATACTACTGTACCATGCCCTTTGGTGCAGAAAGGGGGAGTCATTTTTCGCACTGATTTTACCCGATTCAGAAGGCGTCCTGTCATTGGGCAGCTAACTGTCTCGTACTAGGTATTACAGTATGAGGGATATCTGTGTTTTACTAGAGTACAACCGCAGTGTAAGCTACATCGGTGCATGATTAAAGATATCTAAAAATGCAGACAAACTAGAAAAACGATTCTGTTCTTGTTGTTAAAGTAGGAAAAACGAGTCATTATGATAACGGCGGAATCGTGGACCGTATCCGAAAAAAAAAAAGGCGCGGAAATCACGATCGGTGGTTACGGTACGGTACCGTAATTTACCACCCACAGCCGAAGAATTCGCCCCTCCCAAGAATTCTTTTGTCTCTTTCCCTGCGCGAAAAAAAAGAATATTAATTTAATCCCTCGCCCTCCTCCACTCAACCTCACCTTCCGTTACTTTTACTTCTTCACCTCTCTCTCCATATATCACCTCTCTCTCTCGCCCATCCTCTCCATCTCTTTATTTTATCCTCTCCAAACTCCCTTTCTTTCTTCTCGCCTTCTGAAGGTCCAGTTCAATCCATTCCATCTTTTGGATCTTTATTCCTGCAGTTTTACTGTCGCTTTTCGTTCCTCGTGTGAAGTCATCCACCTGGAACACTACTGAGTCACTGAGCTCCTTCGCTTGTCCACGAGACATCCAACTTTCTACTCTTTTCCAAGAGATCACCAGAGATCATCTGTCATTATGGTATGGTTGCTTTCCTCTCTTTTGACCTGTGGCGATTCTGAATCCCAGACTGACTCATTGGCTCCCATCACAGGCTGAGACCTCGACCGTCATCTCCAACACGGAGAACGTGCGTTTGACTACCTGAGTACTTCCTTTCGAGGAAGTATCCCGAAAAAAAAAACATCCTATACTGACTGGCTTCGTGCTGGATACAGCTCATGAAATACATGGACCTCCCCCAGAAGGGTCACATTCAAGCAGAGTACGTCTGGATTGACGCTGTCGGTGGTTGCCGGTGCAAAACCAAGGTATGTTTCCCCTATCTTTGCTGTAGTGGAATGCATGGATGCCACACTGTTATCTGCTATCTCGATCGTCTGTGCACGGTCATCCCGGATGCAGCTAAAAACGCCCATGCGTACCTGCAGCAATAAGTTCACGTGATCTATTACTAACGCACTCTCTTTTAGACCCTCTCGAAACCCGTCACCTCTGTCGATGAGCTCCCCGAATGGAACTTTGATGGGTCTTCAACCGGCCAGGCCGGTGGTGACAACTCCGATGTCTACCTCCGCCCTGTTGCTTTCTTCCCCGATCCCTTCCGCCGTGGCGACAACATCCTCGTCCTTTGTGAAACCTGGGATTCGGATGGTACCCCCAACAAGTTCAACTACCGCCACGAAGCCAACCGCCTGATGGAAGCCCACTCCAAGGAAGACTGGTGGTTCGGTCTGGAACAGGAATACACCCTCCTCGGTACCGACGGCTGGCCGTACGGATGGCCCAAGGGTGGTTTCCCCGGTGCCCAGGGTCCTTACTACTGCGGTGTTGGTACTGGCAAGGTCTACTGCCGTGACATCGTCGAGGCTCACTACCGTGCTTGCTTGTACGCCGGTATCAAGATCTCCGGCATCAACGCTGAGGTCATGCCCTCGCAGTGGGAGTACCAGGTTGGACCTTGCAACGGCATTGAGAGTGAGTTTCTCAGACAACTACACTTGAGACCGAAGCCATGCTAATAAAAAAACAGTGGGTGACCACCTCTGGATGTCCCGTTTCTTCCTCCACCGTGTCGCGGAAGAGTTCGGCGTCAAGATTTCTTTCGAGCCCAAGCCCGTCAAGGGTGACTGGAACGGTGCCGGTCTTCACACCAACGTCTCGACAGCCTCGATGCGTGCCGACGGTGGTATGAAGGTCATTGAAGCCGCCATGAAAAAGCTCGAAGCCCGTCACGTTGAGCACATTGCGGTCTACGGTGAGGGTAACGAAGAACGTCTTACTGGTCGTCACGAGACCGGTAACATCGACAAGTTCAGCTACGGTGTTGCCGACCGTGGTGGTAGCGTTCGCATTCCCCGCCAGTGCGCCAAGGATGGCAAGGGTTACTTCGAGGACCGCCGCCCCGCTAGTAACGCTGATCCTTACCAGATTACTGGTATCATCGTTGAGACTGTAAGTCTTACTCATGTCTGGGTTGAAGGTCACATGACTAACTTGAACAGCTCTGCGGTGGCAACTAAATTCCTTCCAAAAACGTTGGCATTTCGTCTTAGCGCTCGTATACCCGTCGGTGTCAACAGAGCGGGACTCAGGAGTGCAGCCTGGCAACACTTTCTATGGCAGATTTTCTCTCGGTGTTCTTTTTCTTTTTTTTCGACTCGGGTGCCAGAGCTTGCCTTTTGCGTTCGTTGACCCGCATTATGCATTAATTATTTCTTCGTTGTCTCTCGTTTTCGTGGGTTATGTGTTACGTTCAATAGCATAGATCTTTCATTCGTGCTACGGTGTGATATTGGAGACACCGTCGTTTTGCACTGGATCAGGTTGGAGGAGCATTGATAAATGGGAATTGGGAAACTCAAAAAGCCGGATGGCATACTGTTTTAGTAGAAATGTACTGTACAATCGTTATAGGGATAATTGGGTCTGGCATAATCAACTGGATTATATGGCTATCAGTGTTATGGTATATTACTCTATTATTTTTTTGGTAGTATCTTGGTGAGACTCGACCCCAGACCGTGAAGTCCTCTCTGGTCAGCCTCGCGACGTGCAGCGCCATCCACAATGTCATCTTGGCCGGTAGGTGTAAGGGCAGGGTTCTTCCGGTCCACGAACCAGACCAAGAACTGCATCAAGAAGGCAGCCAGAATGCTGCCACACAGAATACCAACCATGACTAAATTACTCTTGCGATACTTGGCCATCCCCGGCGCCTCGGCATCCGACTTCCAACCGGTGTACAGCGCATAAGTCGTCAAGATACTCCCCAGATTGCCCCATCCAGACACTACAGCCGAAGCTGCAGCAACGCCAACCTCCCCATGTCTAGGCTGGAAAAGTTCATTTGTCCAAGTCATAGTAACAGGCACAGTAGGACCAAGTCCAAAACCCACGATCAACAACCCACCATATCGGGGCCACGGATTCGCATCAGACCCAGCATATGTCATAAGCAGCAGACCGAGTATCTGCAACACAACGGGGCCCGAGAAAAACAGCGCGCGATGGCGGTGGAAGCGATCCGAGATGGGCGTGATAAGCAAAATGGCGAGCAGATCCATTAACCAAATCGGTGCTGATAGCAGAGACAGATCGACCGATGAGAGGGACGGATTGGTGGCTTGGATGATAATGGTGCTGTAGTTCTGCACTCCGATGCCCACGCCCACGACGCCAAAGTACATTATGAGTAATGGCCACAGACGCCAGTCGAGGAAGACGCGAGCAAGGTCGCGCAGTGTCCAGCGCGGACGGTGGTACACGCGACGCAGGTCATGGTAGTGGGCCAGAGCGTCCGCGCTGGAGAGCGCAGGTGCGCTGCGGGGGATTACCCCGAAGTATTTCTTCTTCTCGGTCTCTGGGGATCCGGGAATGACGGGGCGATCGGGTAGCCACCAGAGCAGGACGATTCCGACCACGATGGTGACGAGCCCGTAGATGAGGAACATCCATTGGAAGCCTACTAGACCTCGGTCGCCGTCCATACCCTGAAATCCTGCTGAGACGAGGCCCACGACTGCGGCGGAGATTTGCGCTGCGGTGTAGTATTGGCCGATTCGCTTTCCGGTGCGCGAGGGCGGGTAGAAGAGGGTTAGGTAGTAGGACATGCCGGGCCAGAGGCCTGCTTCGACGATTCCGAGGAGGAGGCGGAGCAAACTATCCGTTACCACATTAATACCTTTCTAAAGGAACTCGGACAGGGAAAGGGACGTACTATAAACTCCAAGCCGCCTTCATAGCAGCCATACAAGCCCCAATAACACCCACACTAATGACAATCCGACTCATCCAGATATGCGGGCTGAGTCTCGTCATGATCAGATTCGACGGCAAATCAAACACCACATAGCACACGTAGAACAGTGCGAGGCCCGTCGAGATCTGGTGCGGTGTCGCATTCAACACAGTGCCCAGGTCGTGTCCGGCATCTTCGTTCATGGTCTGCGCGAGGCCAACATTGGAGCGGATTGCGGAGCAGAGGAAGTAGAGGATCCAGAATGGGGGAATTATGCGGTAATCTAGTTTTCTTTGCCATTGTCAGCTATGCGAACGACATAACTTGGTGAGGATGAGGGCAGGTACCGGTAGATGCGCTCGATGCTGGCGACGTCCGGCTCATCGCCGGTTTCTGCGAGTGCGGAATCCTCGGGGGATTGTGTGGTGACATTGGTGACGTCTTTAGTGTCTTGTTGGTCTGACATTTTGCTAGTTTTCTCAACTCTACCATCGAGCACAGCTGTCAGCACCACAGTAGAAGAGTTGTTGATATCAATTGAGGATCAGCCTGCAGAAATCTGCAGAAATTAACCAGCGCAAATAACAGACTAATCTGACCGGCTTCCGAAATCGACTCCGGAGAACAATTTCCGCAAAACCAGAATCATATCATCTTGGCCGTCGTTCTTTGCCCTGAGGCTACCACCGAGTGAATGACCGAGATCATATCAATCAGTCAGTCCCAACGCTCCACAGTGGCTATTGTCGGCTCAACAGCTGATTTTTCCGCGCTAAAGCTCAATTTCCCGAGCGAATTGAGTTAATGACTCACGGCGTGGTGGTATCAGATCGTGAGTCCGATATCGGCGAGTTTGACGGTGGATGTGATTGTATCATTGCAACAGAATGGTATTTGGTAATAATTATGAGAACGAATTGATCCTTGATTGCGTAGCAAAATTGACCATGGAATGAGTTGAATTGAATTGCTTCTACCGAGGGCTGTACTCGGAAACTATGCCGGATACGGTTATATTGATTTTTGCCTGAGGCTATAATTATTCCCTATTTAGCATTATCTGAGACAAGGCAAAATATATACGGGCTTGTGGTTTAGTGGTATAATACCCCCTTAGCATGGGGGTGGTCCGGGGTTCGATTCCCCGCGAGTCCATTTTTTGCTTTTTTGATTTATTTTACACATTTGTTATTTGGGAACTAGAAAAGATGTTCGATGTTCAGCCGTCGTGGCTCGGTCAACTGGAGGTTGGACGTTGAGCACATCGTTTGCACTCAAGCAGATACAGATATATCTAGGTACAATAGTGCTCGGATTGTGTAGAGGGCTGTTATTAGACGAATGCTATACGAAGTACGCATAGCTGCCTTAAAAAGAAATTGAATGCGATGGGTTGTTCCCTGGTGTCTATTTCTGAGCGGCACGACATTTATCCTTCTCGGCGTTGCAATTACTAGCGAGCAATGCTGTGGATAGTTCAAATTGCAGCCAACATTGTCATCAATGCCATTCTATACATCCGATGCAACGTTCAAGTCCAAGTGCGATCAATCAAATAGGTATATTTATAACAAACACCGAATATACAACTATATACGTCCGCCAGTTCCCCAAAAAGAACCGCCAAAAAACCAACTCTTCAAGAATACGAACATGGGTCTCATTAAATATCCAAACATAGCCAAACAACCGTCTATGAACGATCCGAACTACCATCCCCAAACTTCTCATTCTCAATATGCTCGCGATGCTCCTTGTGCGTCCCGTCAGCAATGCTGACTTGGCGCGCGGCGTGCACGGCGGCATCTTCGACGTCGTCGACGGTATGCAGGAGCTCGCCCTTCTTGCCGTACATGTGTGGTTCGTCGCGGGCGGTGCGGACGAGGTTGAAGACGCTGGTGGTTTTGCGGAAGATGCGGTCCATTTCTTCGAGAGAACGGCGGGTGGTTTCAGGGTAAAAGAAGTAGGTGACAGGGAAGATGAAGGCATTACTGATTGAGTTATTAGTATGGTTATGGTGTCGATAAACGGGGATAGGGGCTTACATGACTGCAAAAATGATATACGTCTGGTAGCCAATATTGTCAAAAGCCACTGGAGTGATCATGACGACAAGGAAGTTGAAGATCCAGTTGGACGAAGTCGCCAATGCGTTGGCCGGTGCACGAATCTTCAACGGTACGATTTCCGCGGGGTACAGCCAGGTCATACCGAGCCAGCCGATACCGAAGAAGGTGTTAAAGACAAACAGGAACACACAGCAGACAATGTTCGCTGGGGTATTGGCGATGGACGCAGTAATGGCGAGGACGACCATGGAAAGGGACATGCCTGCCGCGCCGAAGAGCATAAGTGTGCGACGTCCGAATTTCTCAATGGTGAAGATGGCAATTAGGGAGGCGAGGAAGTATTCGGTACCGTTGCAGGCGGAGATCAAGCGGGATGTAACTGCGTCCATGCCGACTTGGTCCTCGAGTAACTTGGGAATGTAGTAGGTGATCAGGTTAATTCCACTGATTTGTTGGAACATCTGATTGACGTAGGCCAGCATTGTACGGTGAAAATGACGGTCCTCAGTCATGGTAAACATGTCGCTAAACGACCCTTTGGACATCTCGAGGACAGTAGCTTTGATTGCAATGAGTTCATTCTGGACCAGAGTCGAGTCCGAAGTATCATCCAATAACGCTGTAAGCACCTCTTGGGCATCATGTTCGCGACCCCTGAGCACGAGCCAGCGAGGTGACTCGGGGAGAAACATGACAAACGCCAGAATGATGAGAGCAAAGAAAATCTGGAAGGCCAATGGGAATCGCCAGGAAACGGGGTTCGGGTCGGCGAAGAGGAGTCCAAAGTCGATCCAGTAACTGATGGTGATACCGAGGGTGATCATGGCGCCTTCGATCATGACCATTTGACCGCGACGGTTGGACTTGCAGCATTCGGATTGCCAGGTAGGCACGGTAGATGTGTTCATTCCATTTCCTACATTATTATTAGCCCTTGTTTTGCGGAAGACAATAGGAGAAAACCGGCAACATACCGAGACCCGTGACGATACGACCAACGATCAATTGAGGCAGATGGTAGGCGGTACATTGTAGAATCGCGCCGATCACCATAATGAACGAACCGAGGAAGATTGTCTTGCGCCGTCCAAGCCAATTTCCAATCCAGATCGTGGGGATTGATCCGGCGAAACATCCTAGGTTATAAGCGGCAACAACAATCCCTAAAAAGGAAATCAGTCAGGTTGCGATAGTTTTGCGGCATTTTCGTAAAGAAACTGAAGACATACCCTGCTCCGTCGAGCGAGCGCTCTTCTCCGGTGCAGGAAGGTTATCATACTCGGTTCCGGTGGTTGCGATAGTCGGAAAGACGCTGATAAACGACTCCAAATTTAATAAACCACCGGTCACGCCCTGATCGTAGCCGAACAGCAAGAAATCCATGCCAGCAATGACACCAATGGCAACCTGGAGGGCATGGCCTCTCAGACCCAAGTATTGACCACCACCCATAATGAATCAGTCGATCTGCAGTTCCGGGGAATATAAGGATTCATCTAAGTGTATACTATAAGGGATTGAGCGTCATGAGAGACATAAAAATGCAAGCGAGAGACTCGTAAGGAGAAGGAGAAGAGAACAGATGAGGAAGAAGAAGAAGAAGAAGAAGAAGAAGAAAACAAGCGAATACGCGACGCAGAGGCGCCGCTGGTTTTATGAAGCCTTGTATGCATCTTGACTGCCTCGACGCTGATTGGCTGGAGACCAGAGCAAAGACAGCGAGTCTTGGCTTGTCCTGTTTGGGATATGCCGATCGGAGAATAGCCGACATTTTGCCTATTTTCCCAGTGTATTTCGTTTAATTTCTCGCTTCTGGATGCTACCATGACTCTCCCAAATGACGTCCGGGGAACTCACGTGCATGCGGAGAGGGTGGAGTGGGCGAATGCGGTCATTATTGTGGGCCGAAGACGATCTGGAGAGAATCTGGGGATATGCCTCTACACCTCTACACTAGTATTACATACTTAACACAGTATATCAATCTACATACCTGTATAGCTGTAATAAAACAGCATACATTGAAATGCTGAAATTATCTTACATAGTTTACCAAAAAGAAAAAGTTACAAACAAAATCTCCCGTACACATACATCCTCACATCCCGAGCAGTCATACCATAACCAATTAATTAACCTAAACCACCCATCTCTCCAAGGATCCATGTCTCTCGGTTTACCTATTTAGGTATTCCGACAGAGGCAGAATCCCCCGGATAGGCACGAGTAGTACAGCGGCCAGATCTCATGCTGCACAGCCTTCTAGAAGCATAATTCTCCTGATTACTACCCTGACCATCTCTCCATCACGTACTCCATATACTGATCAGTGTTGGATGTGACCTTGTTCTCGTATCCAAAGTACTGTATATGTACACAATCCAGAGGGACATTGCTAAGTAGTAGTAGTGGGCACAACCCCTCTTCCCCGTATTTTCCCTTCCTCGGCTCGCGTACGCATTCGGAGACTCCCGAGCCACTACTCTCCACCACACTCCACTACCATTACTCCCTTTCTGTCGTGCTACAGAGTATATTTCAGCGAATAGCATCATTATTCTAGACAAATTTTATTCAACTATTATTGCAAGCTGGTCAATCTTCACGAGCTAGCGAAATGGAGTTCTCCTCCCTCCCCTCCCCCCCAAAAAAAAAGAACTCATAGTAAGAAAAAGAGAAGGAAAAATCCTCTGCTGCCGGCTCCCCCAGTTTGACCCAATGCAACAAAAGAAATAAGTAACGAGGAAAAAGAAAAAGGAGCCCGAAAGTCATAGTAGTACCAAGCCAGGTATACTTGGAATTATTCCGTATTCGCAGGGAAGAGCTAGCCAGCCAACGGAAGTCCTCCGTTCGTCTCGCTTTCTGTGGCTTTTCTTGACTCTTTCTCTTCCCCCGCACACGGTTGAAACCGTTCCAACCTCCGGCAATCGTCTCGGGGAGTAGAAACGAACTATGACTTTACCAACGGGCCGCTTCTTCGGAAGCAACCCATCCGCCGCCGCCAGCATCAGCGTCGACGTCATCGCCTCCGTTGTTGTAGTCGTCCGTGCCGCCCATCAAGTCAGGCTTTTCCGATTTCTCGGCGGGGCACCGACGCATCGTGTGGCCCACTGCATCATGGTCAGCTCTGATCTTTTTCCTCTTTGATGGACTGCATGACCAATAAGCACCTACTTTCACCACAGTTATTGCATTTGACCCTGGAAAAATCGCGTGGCTTTGGGCAGTCATTACTGAAGTGACCGACCTCATCGCAGTTGCGGCACGTCACGGTAGAAACGTCGCGCGGCTTATCGCAGTCTCGAGCCATGTGGTCCTCCGATCTGTGCCCGATCAGCTTAAGGAGTGCTCTTTCGTCATCATTTACTGATGACACACGACACTTACCCACAGTTGCGGCAGGTGCGGGGCGCACTGGCCTGAGGGCAATCCTTTGCAAAGTGTCCAGCTAGTAAACAAGGTTATTAGCACCATAGATGGTGTAAAGAGAGGGATATCAAGGTTCCGGCTTACTCTCATTGCAGCGTCGGCATTCGACTCCTTCGGCCGTACGAGGCTCAGTGCACTCCGACGCCTTGTGCTCAGGAGACCTGTGTGCTATTAGCAACTCTGCATATATGATGTAGCACTGGCGTCTGCTATAGAGTGGTTAACTTACCCGCAGTTACGGCAAGCGAACCGATCGCGACGCGGCTCAGGGCAATCACGGGCACGGTGCCCGACGGCGCTACAGTTGACACACTTCACCTCGACACGCTCGCGCTCAGCACGCTCTCCCTTGCAGCTGCGCGAAATGTGACCCAATTCTTATTTGTCCGTGTCAGCATCTTCCGTTATCGGTCTTCTTCATTAGTACCCGTGTTTGCTTACCACCACAGTTAATACATTTCGGGATCTGACGATCGTAAGGGAGACCAGCGTCCTCAAGACGGGCCAGGTTCTCCTCGGTCGAGGCCGGCCAACGCTCACGGAGTGCCGCTCGCTGTGGCTTCGGGCTGTAGTAGAAGCCGACCACATACTTGCAGTTCAGCTTACCCTGAAGGTTAATCAGGCACATAATATCGCCAATCGGTTTCTCCTGTGCCAAATCAGTAATCTTCTTAGAGAACATTAGAATATGATTGGTCACTAACCATAGCGATGAGGTAAACGTTGAAATTCTCTTCACGCATTTTTTTCTCGATGTCCACAAGGGTGGCCTGGGGAACCGCCTTGGAGTAGATCTTGAAAGCCTGTTTACGGCCAATCAAACCTGAACTGGACACAAACAAAGCAAGGGCATTTGACTTACTTCACGATATTCACCCAAGTCCTTAGAGTTACTAGCCGCCTTCATTGCAGCCCACGCCTCTTCGGGGAGCTTGTCCGGAATACCGTTAAGATCGAACTTGCGATTCTCCGTGCACTCCAGGGTCCAGTGGCCTATCGAGCATCGAGTTAGCCTCTGTTTGTCTCAAGGTCACACCGTATCAAGCACTTACCCTCCTGTTTGCAGTTCTTGCACACGTCAGGAGGTCGCTCAGGGCACTCGGCAGCGGAATGTCCTTCCTTCTCGCAAATACGACAGGATCCCTTGAACACGCGAGGCTTGGTACATTCAACCTTGCTATGACTACCATGCTGTTCAGCAACCGCGAAGACACGAGCACACAATATTTTACTTACCCTTCTTCGCCACAGTTGAAGCAAGCTCCATTCTGCTTGCGAGGCTGAAGACAGTCGACCTTGCTGTGACTGCAATGCTGTTCATTAACCGTAAAGACTTGAGCAAACAGTCAGGCAACGTACCCTTCTTCACCACAATTGAAGCAGGCGCCCATCTTACGAGGCTCAGGACACTCTCGGGCAAAATGGCCCTCGCCACCACAGCTGTTCGATTCTGTTAGCTGAGTACAGAAGAGGAAGAGTCCAGTAACTCACTTGCGGCAATTGTTGTCACCTCCCGCGCTACCGTCACCAGCGCCCTCGAATCCACCATTACCGCCATCGAAGCTGTTGCTGTTGAAGTTGCCTTCACCACCAAAGCCGCCGTCACCTAGACACTGTCAGTAAGATGACGACCAAAAGGAGTGCAAGGTCTTATTTGGGGCGCAGAAGAACGTCGAAGATACGCGTGTTCTTCGTGTGGAACGGGCAGCTCCCGGTGACCAAGGTTTGTACGCACCGGAGTCCCAGGCACCGGCTGCCTCGCCGGATCTCCATCCTGACATCTTAGAGACGTGTATTTTTGTAGAGACTATCGAGAGAAGGATAAAGGACTCGGTATTTCTGAGTATCAAGACGCGAGTGTGTCAGTTTGAGAACTGGAGAAGATAAAGAAGAAGAGAAGAGAAAAAGATACGCGAAGAAGAAAGAAACGAGAGAAAATTAGCCAGAGAAATTGACATGCTTTTAGACGCGAGTGAATTCGAAATAAGGTGAAAATGAGGTTGGGCTCAATTCTCAGCCCCTTTCGTGTTCCAAACGAATCGAATGAGAAGTCTACTTACCAGTAGCAAGCAGAGACCAAACGCCAAACGCCCTGCTTTTCGAGAACGAGAAAGGTATCTCGTAGAAGATGGAGAAGAAGGTAAAGGGGAAAAGGCGGAGGTTGAAGAGAGATGGAGGAGAGAGGAGGGGAAAAGAAAAACGAAAAGAAAATAATAAACACATAGAAGTGGAGGAAGAAAAGAAGATGGTTCAGCAGTGAATGCTCCGTTTGCTCCCCACGGGAAATTGGTGTTGCAGTGTCAATGCCATTCAAGATTATCTGCACCCATGTCTTATTGATTGTTAGTGTAGAATTGTTCTATATACAAGATAGTTGAGCTGCTTGGCTTTCTGCGCTGTATTGGATGCAGCCCTATTTGAGCTGCCTGCAGACAACGTAGCCAAGTGTACCCTGATTCTCCGCGTTAGGCTAGAGTTGATTCTCTCCAACATGGCTCCGATTGCTATTCTATTGTAGGTAATCCATTTATTTCGCATAGAGAATGAGGATATGGAAAGTTCGATCCATGCAAACACCCGACAAACGGACTTTGAAAACAAAAAGCAAGCAAGCTTCCCGCAAAGTATGATAATGAACCATTCTCATCTATTGAATGACTTATGCCACGTGTGGTCAATTCGTATAAATATTAATAGCTCTGTGGTCATCATCTCCAGTCCACTTTGCGTAGTAGTCCATATAAATACACACAGAACTCGGGCATCAGAGATTACAAACTTCAATATGTCATTAAATAATCTAGACTGAGAACAAAAAGTATATACTGGCATATAAATCATGGTAAACAAGGTGAGATATTGCATAATACGTACTAGTCATTAGTCCTTGTAAGAGCTTTCAATTTTGAGCTTCGGAGAATGAAGGTCCCTTTTCAATTCTGCCAACTCAAGTTACGGACGTTGAATACGGCTTGCTTGGCTTTCACTGGTCCTAAGTTGCTTCTGGAAGTGTTCAACCATGGCTACTTGCTCACCCATCACTCTATACTGAGGGACTAAGCGATCCCGCAACTCAGACACTTCGGCTTCGTGTGACGACTGAAGCTCTTTGATGAGTCGGTATTTATTTGCATTATATTTTTCTGCTTTCTCTGCCCTGCCGTTACCTGCGCGAATATATTGGCTGCATAGTGAAAGCTTCGGGAGAGCAGCATGTACGATTCGTCGGTGACATCTGGTACAGCATCCGCAGCAGGTCGATTCCAGCTGTAGATGTGGCTTGTGCTCCTACTGCAAATTTTGATCCAAGGCCATCAGTCGGCTTTGAGTTCGCCGGTAGGGTCAATCACGTATATTCCGAGTGGCGGATGGGGTAGCTGCAATACCACCGTTGGACGAATTTTGGACTTTGATTGTCTTATCGTGAAGTTTGCCGCCTTTGCTGCTGGAAGAAAACTGGTACCCGTTCTTTTTGTAGTGGACAGGGGAGCCTTCATGACTAAGAGAGCGCTGGGGTTACGGTTTGAAGATTCGAGGGTTTATAGAGCTAGATTGCCAACCAACATTAGCCGTAGATCCAGCTACAACAGCAAAAGGGCCAAATTACTATTTCCCTGGGCAAACAATCGTTGTACGGGATATTTCCTGCGTCAGAACCTTCAGTATCGCTGTCTCCAAGATCGCACTACTCTGACAACGAAACGGACTTCGACCCTCCATCATCGGAAACAACGAAAGAATTCAGGCGTGTTTCCGACCTTTTCACCGTCGTCTCTCCAGCGGGGCTCTTGCGTTTGTTATTCTGAGAATTTCGTTCGAGGTGCGTTGTACTTTCATATCCGTTTCTATTAGAAGAGTCGGTAAGCCACCATCACCATAGACGTAGTTCATGAAGTAAACCCACCGAATAAGCCTTCGTGAGAGCCGCCTTAGTACAAACGGAAGGAAGCGCTTTGGTGATCAGCAGACAGAGACAGGGTGACAATGCAAGGACGACTCACGTCGCTGAAGTCCTCCCAACTGATCTCCAGATTCTGCTGACGGAGACGCCAGAGCTTGTTCTATTCTTCCTCTGTCCAACGTCTATTGTTTGAAGGGCGTCTTCTCCGCTTGATCGACATGATGTTGCAGTTCGACGTGTGACCTGGATGAGGGATCAATAGAGAAAACACGTGGTATAAGCGTATGGGGTACCTTGCAATTCAGATAGCCTCGGGTTCCTCGAGAAACCACGAGGAATTGACAAAAAGCGAGAACTTGAGATTGCAATGATCAATTCACGAGAACGAAGATCAAGCATTTGTAAAGGGATGGAATCAAGGGAGTGTAGGAGATGGAAAAGACAGAGGAAAGAGAGATATCTCGAGAGGGGAAGGTGCTCTGCAAGCAGAAGGAACCAATGCCACTCTAGACTCAATCCTGACGGAACTGTTTCTTAATAAATACTTATTGGTCATGGATAAATCCAATGATAATATGTTATTTGAATTTCACATTTTGCAGTCTGACAGCCTCGAATCGATTGATGGTAAATGCTGTTGTAATATCATTGCACGTAGAGAAAACCCTCAAGTCTAGAGAGACAAACCGCTTTCAAAACATATATTCTGTGACAATCAGTAGAATCCATCCAGTGCATTCATATTCATACAAAACTTCCCGCTAGTATAGTAAGGTACAGCTTATCCATCCAGCCCATGCACCAGCGCTGGTACTTCGTAATGCAACACGTCAAAGCTGTCAGGAATGACCACCATACCGCACCGGAAAAAAAAAGTAAAGAAAGAGACGGTTTATTTGAAGAGTCTGCCCAGCAGACCCCCGGCCAAATTATTCACAATCGATCCTCCAAATGCGCTAGTGGCATACGTCGAAGCCTGACTGAACCGATCGCAACGGGAGAACGCAACGGTATTTGTAATTGTCAAAACCAGGGCAATCGCTATAACATGTCAGCACCGCGTATAGAGCCCAGAGGCCGGTCCGGACCGCAACCGACTTACCCACTAGACTGAGCCAGATAACACTGCTCAATTTGATAATCGCCAGAATCGCCAGTCCCACCCAAAGCGTAGGTGCTACATACAGACTGAGCCAGAAGAACCGCTTATCCGTGGCAGCAATGGTGCGGGTATTGGGGTCGGACGATTCGAAGACCATGTGCGAATCACCGGTCGAAACGTTCACTTCGTTCCACCAACGGAGTCCAACTAGGCGACGCCCGGCGATGTTTTTGAGGTAGTAGAAATCGGCGGAGAGGAGGAGGAGCGTGAAGATGAAGACGAGGATACTGTATCGCAGTTAGTACTAGCTAACCCCCACTCGGGGAATTTCCCAAGCCCCATGAAACCACAAGACATGTACGTACAAGTCTTTGATAAAAAGAACTCCGAACAAATACATCAGGAGCGCCCCGATGCGAAACGCCAGAAAGCATATGAGGGTAATCGGATGAGCGCTGAGGCGCCAATTAAGGTCACCTTGTTGCGGTTGTACTTGCTCCATTGTGGTGCGAACAATCAGAACTTATATCAAATAACAGAGCGAGCTTAGCACTCTGCGCGCGTATTTTTCTGAGAAGACCAGCTCTCGAACTCGGATTCCAGTAAGCCAGTCAGTGATCGTGATCTCTGGCGGGACGGCAATTAAGCCTGCGTGTCTCTACGCGCGGAAAGGCGGTAACAGGGGGGGCAGAATAGTCCGTTTCAAGATGTCATACCATTATGTGCCTGAGGCAACAAAGGCACTATTAGCCCTTGATATGGCACGTGATTTCGTGCCGATTGGGGGTGGCTCTATGAAACGTAGAGTGAGGTTCTTTTCTACGTGCTCATGAGTAGTGTTACGGTTTGAATTGCTCCTTTGTACAGGCAGTCAGGTTTATTGCGCATCGGACGCGGAGCAGGTAATCCGTTTCATTTGGGATATCAGCCCCAAGTGTGCATACAGGTTATGTAAGTTGAGTAGAATCAAGGGGTCGGATATAAGATTGCGCTGATGTGTATAGGTAGGGGTTAAGTGATAAGTAAGTTATTCGTATTGACTATATATAGAAAAACATCAAAGAGACCGAAACAATGCAAAGTGCATATATTATATATTGTTGGTTACGGAGACAGTCAAGGATGCACAATAGTGACAATACAGCCGCCGTGAGAGCGGTGACAAAAGGCAGAATAGGTATATAGCCGTTTTAAGATGTCATACCAGACCAAGACCAATCAATATTGAAATTGCAGTATGAGTATTGCTAAATCTTATAAAAAAAGGAGAGCAAGTATTGCAATCGGACGAGGGAATTAAGCGGTATATGCGTCGCCGTTGAGAACCTATATTGCGCCATTTAAACTGTTATCCGTCCAAGATGCCGCAGCCGAGGATGGAGGCATCTCCGTCTTTCCTCCCCTCATGTCGCATTCTCTTATAGTACACATCTCAGGGCTCAACTTGACAGCCTAAAGAGTTCACAAAATAGTCCAGTTTCACAAATCACAAACTAACGCAATGGCAACCAGAAACGCCCTCCGCCGCTCCCTTCTCTACAGTACGTCAAGCTCTCCCCGCATTTCCCCAAGCTCTGAACAAACGCAAAGATAAAACTAACCATCGCAACGCAGTCCCCGGGTCCTCCCAGCGCTTTATTGACAAGTCGCGCACATTATCAGCAGATTGCGTCGCCTATGATCTCGAAGATAGCGTCACCCCGCACAAGAAGGTCGAGGCTCGCGGGCTCGTGCGGAGGGCTCTCGATCAACCGGCGCCGGAGGGAATTCGCGAGCGGGCGGTTCGTATCAATTCTGTTGACAGCGGGCTGGCATTGGGAGATTTGACAGAGGTAGTAAGTATAACCAATCCCTCAAAGCTTTTATGAAGTGGCTAAACATGAACAGCTTCAATCCCCCAACCTCTCCACCATCGTCCTCCCTAAAGTCAACTCAGCCTCAGACCTCACCTTCGTCACGGACATCATCTCGCATACCCTTTCGCAACAACAACGACAACAACAAGAACACCAACACCAACAACGCCCACCAATTTCCCTCCTCGCCCTCGTCGAATCCGCCAAATCCCTCACAAACCTCACCCAAATCTGCTCTGCCTCCCCGCTCCTGCAAGGTCTGATCTTCGCCGCGGAAGACTTCGCCCTCGATCTTAGCTTAACTCGTACACCAGCGCTCACCGAATTCCTCTTCGCTCGGTCGATGATCGTCACCGCTGCGCGCGCTGCGAACCTCCCCTCAACGATTGATTTGGTTTGCACAGCGTACAAATCTACAACGAGTGACGGACGGCCGCCTGCGGTGTTGGAGGAGGAATGTCGCGGTGGGAAGCATTTGGGATTCAATGGGAAGCAGTGTATCCACCCATCGCAGGTGGAGACCGTGGAGCGGATCTTTGGACCTGAGGAAAGCGAGGTTGAGTGGGCGGTGCGTGTGAAGATTGCTGATGAGAAGGCTGCTACTGCTGGTCGAGGTGCTTGGACGTTGGATGGGAAGATGATTGATGTTCCGGTGGCTGAGAAGGCAAAGGCGATTGTCAAGAAGGCTGAGGCTTGTGGAATTAATGTCTATGAGTTGCGTGAGAGATGGCAGCACCAGGAGCCGGAGTAAATATTTGAAGTTGCTGCTACATATTTGCTATAGTTAAACCCAACAGCAGCAAATGGTATCCTTATAGCAAGCTATTCACGTATGCGTGTATGTATATGTGTCACTATACGAACTCGATTTTCTAGAGCCATTGGAGCTTTCCCCTTCTGGATGCCACCGCTTTTATGAGGGTACTCAGGGGCTTGCTCAGTGAGTATTTTCTGTTACAGATCAGTACTCAGTGAGCACTCAGGGCCTACTCAGGGCGCTCTCAGTGATCAGTCATGTGCACCCTGAATTGCCCATCACTCTTTATTTTGCGCAAGTAGTTTGATCATAGTGCCATATTCACCACCCCAAATGACCACGCCCGTTTCTGGAGCCCATATTTAATGACGCAAGCAAAAAAATGATGGGCTTCAGATCTTGCTTGAGTGAGAAACTGTCTGGAACAAGTGTACACATCTGTTGACTGTAATAAATGAATAGGCATCTAGATTTCAATGAAGCTATAAGTACTTGTCTGTCCCTCCCACTCTGAATGCTCGGTGGTCCATGAGGGTTCATGATTATACCAAACATTCCTTCCCTCATTTTGGCCTTGTCACCCCTGCCTCTGCTATCATTGCCTTCTCTTTTATACCGTTGTTGTCCCTTCGTTATTCGCTGACCATGGACAAAATATCCTTTTGGCGCGGTGAAGATGCTCAGAAGAAGTGGCGTGAGCGTTGTCTGGAAAGTGGCTACATTTCAAGAGCCCATGGAGAAGACGCTAAACGGGGGGGAGAATACAACCATGTAAACGAAACGAAGACATTACATCACCAATATATTGTTCTTTCTACAGAGTGGGTTTTGCCACCAAACACTCGTAAAGTCTGGATGTTTAACTCACATTGTATCAGCTTCCTCAGAGAAGAGAAGTACCAGCCACCTGATTATAAACTTGAGCCTGGCGCTCCTGCTCCGGATACTGTCTGCATCAAAGACTTTATTTGCTGGTACATCGACTCCTCTGCGGGCTGTGGGAGGGCCAGTAAGAATAAGAAGCCCACAGACTACAGTTAGAAGTACATGTGCATTTGCTGAAAGTTTTTTGGCAGTTTTGAGGATGTCATGACAAGCAAAAATTGTGCAAAAAGATCAGAGTGACATATACTCAGTATGCATGTTTTCACTTTACATATTGCCCTTGCTAACGCAGCTCCAGTGGATTAAAAAAGCCCTGACTGTGACGGTTCAACGCCTCAACACCGCCTCGGTCCTTGATATCGACAAACGCCTTTATCTGGGCAAGCAAACAGATAGAACACTAGCACGGTGACACCACCCAGATAAAACCCTTTGCTTCCTGTAGATAGATTCCCTTTCTTCTTTTCTCCCAGATTCGATATTCTCGTCGATGGCTATGATAGTTTAGATAGGAATTCAGTTCGTTAGTATCTACTATTTCGAGCCCGTGACAGTTGCAAGGAAGGAATATGATGCTATGTTTGGCTGACGGCAAGAACACCTTTATAACAATTTGTCAGTAGGGATAATTTACTGTTGTCATCCTAAGCAGTAAGCCTTTGTGACAATTGGTTCTATGCCCTAAGTATTTTCCACACGGCCTCGCTTGCTCCTGGGATTTTTCAGACTCTTAGGAGTCTTGGACTGGATCCTAAGACAGCCGATCCTGCTCTTGAGAGCTGGAAGCACGCTCCCCAGACATAGAGTGATCTCTGGAGCGAATTGAATCCTATGGGAGCTTAGCTTACTCCACTATCACCGGGGAGATTTGTAAGAAGCGGAGCAGAAGGAATGACGACCTCAATTTCCCTGTTCCGTTGATGGTGCCATCGCTTTGTTGGGTTTATTGAGGCTACTTTAGTCAGGCTACTCACCCCTCTGCTCAGTCTCTACTCAATGTTCAGCTCAGGCTGCTCAGGTCTACGCAGTGAGCAAAAAGTGGAGAGGGGTGAGCACAAAAATGGAAAGGGAAAGCTTTCGAGCTGTCTAGAAAATCAAGTACGTATGTACCTATACGAACTTGATTTTCTAGAGCGACCGTGACTTTCCCCTTCCGGATGCCATCGCTTCTATGAGGGTGCTCAGGGGCTTGCTCAGTGGGTATTTTCTGTCACAGGTCGGTACTCAGTGAGCACTCAGGGCCTACTCAGGGCGTGCTCAGTTTTTGGTGTGTGGTGAATGGTTGATTGGTTGGTGGCCTATCGGCTAAGGCTAACAGTAGTAGTGTGTGTGTGTGTGTGTCTATTTAACGTCGAGGGTCGGGTCTTTCCACGCCACCACGGCTCCTTGGGAGCCTCGGAAGCGGAAAAGCCCTGGTCCCGGTGCGGGACATACGACGGGCAGATCGGAACTGTCTATCATCTAGCTAAACTACCATCTATCATCTAAATACAGGTAGCCTCCCGCGCGGGGGGCTGCTTGGGTTTTCACGACTGTTGAACAGCATACTGCGCATCTTGGGGTTTTCCTAAAGAGAAACCGAGGTAAGGAAACGGAAAAGGGGAGAATGAATGAAAAGGGGAAAAGGAGGAGAAAGAGAGAAGGAGGGAGGAGGAGGAGGAGGAGAAGGAGAGGACCAGGGAGCCAGAAGTAGGCCTAGAGGTTCCCAGATTTGATGCATTTAGCATCCTAATGGCGTCTACAGATGGCAGTATAGAATTGTGATCTGCCCAGCCAATCTGCATATGCAGTGAACCCGGCCTTTTGGTGAGGATGTCCGCTACCGGTTGTTGGCCCCATGGATGTGCCGCTGCTTTGCGACCGTCTCAGCAGAAATAAAAGCGGGAAGGCTCCTTTCTTCGGCCGCATGAGCAAGTTAACAATGCATCCTCATGCTTGAAACGCTCATGATACTCAGCAAAGTCGCCATGACCGCTCCTGGCAGCTAGAAGGCGGCCCAGAGCTGCACGTGGAAGGAGGAGTTCTGGGGGCCGTTTTTCTAGTCCTATCCCAAGGTCTTTGTATCGTTTGGGGGCGTTTTCCAACCAATACTGTGTAAAGGCACGCCAGTGCACCCTCTGGGATGCACGCTTGACTGCTGCTATTGAGGCAGGTGGTGGGGGGATGACCAGGGGAGCATGACAACCCATCTTGGCTTCTTTATCAGCTGCTTCATTGCCTATAATACCTGCATGACCAGGGACCCATTTCACTTGCACCCTGCCTTGCTGAACATTGGGTGCTCTGGGGAAGTTTAGCCATGTCTGGGCAACTTCTTGGAAGCTCCTGAAAACAGCTTGGCTTGATCCCTTTGGCTGGCCCTGGAGTTGTCGCACTGTTTCCAGGTTGTCCAGGCAGATATATATGTCTGTTGAATGTTGGGCTTTGGAATCCTTAAGGGCTGCCTGCAGGCCGAACAGGGCAGCTCTGGCCTCTGCATCAAAGACCTCATGGTTGGGAAGCCTTGTATGTCCTCGGAAAATCTTGAGCTTGTTGCTGTTTCAGTAGCCTACCCAGCCAGCTCCTGCATTTGTGTCCTCTCCTTCCTTGGACCCATCTGTGAATACAATTATCGACAGTGGTGGGATGGAGACAAGCCACTTTTGAAATGCCTCCCTGGACTGTGCCCTTGAGGTTGCTGTATGTTGTATTTTGGTCTCCGGGTTTGATTCCCAGGGGCTTGTCAGGAGTGGGTCTACCTGTTCCACAAGATGGATGTTGGTGGGGTCAACAGTCTGGAGAAAATGGGTTTTGACATATTGCCTTTGCTGGTGTCTAGCCCAGCGGTAAAGTGGGTGCCGGGAATCTAGTTGCTGTACTCTGACTTCTAGACCGCGCCGTCTCTGGTTGAGGAGGAGTTCCATGGGCGGTATAGCTGCCTCCCAGTGAAGTGTGGCTGTTTGGGTGGTCCTGTAGACTGGGAGAGTTCCTAGGAGTGCACTGCGGAGTACCCAGTCAAGGCAGGCTAGCTGGGCTCCCACCCCATTGGAGATGAGTTTTTGTCTCCCTGAGAGGTCCTGCCTTATTCTCTTACGCCCTGGCCACCATGCCTCAGCTCCATAGCATAGGACTGAGACCACACAGGCAATTGTCGCTTGCTGCAGTAGGGGAGCTTTGACTCCTCATATAGTGTTAGCCAGGGCTTGTATGCCGTTAGCGGCCAGTTTTGCCTTGGCTGCCAGTGTCTGGGTGTGTATTCTGAATTTGAGTTTCCGGTCGAACCAGATTCCCAGCCAGCGTGTGGCCTCATTGAAAGGGGGAGGTTTAATCTCCACTGTGTCCTCAGGCGTTTGGATTGAGCAGGTGGGGTTGTTCCTCTTCCAACCTTTAGCAAAATGCTGGAGTTCTGTTTTAGCCAGGTCAAAAGTGAGTCCTTCTCTTTGGCCCCAAGCCATCAGGTCTGTTGTGATGTTTTGTAGCCTGGTGACGTTTTCTTCAAGGGACTTGCTGATGACTAGTTGGCAGATATCATCTGCATATCCAAAACGACCTTGGCGGGCAATTAATGGCCCTATCTTGAACACAGGTTCAATGTACAGCATGAATAGAATTGGTGAGACTGGGGAGCCCTGAGGCAGGCCTGCTGGGACTGCAAAGATTGGGCTCTGGTGTCCATCCAATCGTACAGCTGCTGTTCGGTCTTGGGTGAACCTTGACACCCAGCGGAGCACTGTGGGGGCCATCCTTGGCTGCGGAGTCGTTGGTTTAGCCTGCCTGGTAGGACTGCATCAAATGCACCTTTAAAATCCAGAGTTAGCATGGAGGCGCTGAGGCCACGCGCCCAAGATTCTTCAATATCATGTACCAGAGCTGCTGCCAGGTCAGTGGCAGATCGGCAGGGGAGAGCCCCGAACTGTTGAGGATGTAGGACTTTGTGTCTGATGGCTATCCAGGCAAGCCTGTGGGCGATCAACCGTTCCAGACCTTTCCCTAGGGTGGAGAGGAGGGCGATTAGTCTGTATGAACGTGGGCAGCTGTAGTCTTTCTTCCCTGGCTTTGGAAGGGCTACCAGCACTG
>JAMAHJ010000058.1:0-104474 GCA_023627475.1 Aspergillus sp. S3505 | reverse complement strand
ACTCTTCGTTATATAGCCTCGTATTGTCCGGATTATCGACTCCCCGATTCCCCGATCCTGAGCTACCGCTCGTTTCAGATTCCCCGCATTATCACGTGAGGCTAATGCAGTGAGATCTGTAACACCTACAAGCTTTGATGTTTACTCACATTTTTAATATGACTGTTATATTTAATCGGAGGCTGTGGTTGCATCCAATCCAAACAATCCAATCTAACTCACACAAAATGGATTCTCCAAATTCATTGCGGGTTGGATCCTCTGGATTCGAATCCACTGGGGGTTAAAGAACCAGAATATGAGCAGTCTCCTATACTCCTCGTCCCCTATCACCGATATTACGATCTCCCTAGTCCATATATGACTTATCGCGCGGACCTCGTGGCCTGAGATTGTATTTTACGCGAAACAGCGATATGTATCTCGCAGCCTTTAGAATATCTGGTGCTAATGTGTATTATGATGCGGAAACTTCCGCCAGCATCTATTGATGGCATAATACTCCGTACAAAGACAACACGTATGCAAATTTTTTGCAAGAAACTGTAAACTGTGAGTATACATGAGTATACAATGTGCCCTGAAGTCTTCACAATAATCAAGCTGAACCAGCCATGCCCTAGGCCAGTTGATGCCATATCACGCGACAGGCAATGCAGAGCAGATCTCATGCACACTCTGCAAAAATGAAAGTCTATACCTGTACATGGATTGTGTGTTCTGGTTGGAAATATTGAAATGCTTTCAGTTTCATAGTGAGAACTATGAACTAACTTTTTTTTTTTTTTTGGCGAACACATGAGTAATAGCTTCATGGTCTTGATGTCAAACTCTTCAATCGAGCGTAGACAAATGAGGTTCGCGGTTATAACGATGAGATGACAGGGGCAATGGGCTTTTGGACGTCTATCTGACAAGAGGATCCATAGTTCTCAATATCATGACGAATGGCCTGGCTTGTCTGACCGTCAAGAACGCTATCACTGCCAGGTAGCATTTCAATTTCCATTGACTCTGTGCTATGAAGAAAATACAACAAATACTACTTTTTTTCCGGAATAAATGTCTCGTTACAGAGCAAAGAATCTATATGAGGTCAGGTGACCCGTTCCCCCTCTTTTAGCTCGATCCATACGGAGAACACGACAGCCTCAACAACCACTTCATCCATTCATCCATCATGAAAATATCGCATCTGTTAAATAAATTAGGTTCTTTTGTTACGGTGTTTGATTCGCGTGGCCATCCTTTGTGCCGCCTCGTATTCCACTTCAAACCCCGACCTCTCCCGGCCGCTTCTCTCCCAAGTCAAGCCTTACCTCTCCTACCACCAACAGCACGTCCCCTGTCAAGCATTGACAAGAAAGCCTCCGACCAGTCTTAGGAAGCCAAGTCCTACACGACAAGCCGGCCAGCTGTTAGTTTGACGGGGCTGCCGTGCGTGTGGAGGAGAGAGGGATATTCCGGGGAAATGCAAGAAATGCGGGTCTGAGCACCTCCGCGGTTACAAATTATGTGTCATCGGAACCTAAGCTGATTTTTGTCTGGGGAAAAAAGATGCCAGACTCCGTGGGGTAAAGCACAAACTGTTTCCTATTGGAAGAGTGCTATTTTCGCTTGGAAGGAATTCCGCGAATTGGTCACCCTGGCGGTCAGTTGACACGGAGCGTATGCCAGAAACGCCCACGGACGGAGGGAGGCTAGCAAGACATCACAGATGGTTGGAGCCATGATTGGACAAGCTGGGGCTAATATTACACCGGGTCAGCTTACGGGGAGGCATTAGGGTGACCTCGGTTTATGCTGTCGAGATTACGCCCTCCCATGATGGTGACTGCGGAGAAATAACCTAACCACGGACATCGGTGGTATATTTATGTGACATACCAGCGCTGTGTTCCATCAAATTTTGTGGTGTTTTATCTTTTCTGAATTCTCTCTACTTCCCAACTCAGCATCGCAACGCCAAAGAAACTAGCCACAATAAGGCGTTTAGAAGTCACTCGGGCCTAAATAAGACGTCCTTGGCACTTGCGGCTCGTGCTGTCACCATGCACATCTCCTTGTCGCGAGACGCTTGGCAAAGTCTTGGTCCGAAAGGGAATCGTACACCTCGCGGGGAAAACCGGTGATGAACAAAGAGCAATGAAGTGTATCGAATATCACGTCGCTGGTAAGCGGGGTTTGGTACCTCGCGCAATTGAAGCGAAAGGGGAGTTGGTACGCCTATAAATTTGGGCCGATGTCGACAGTCAGGACCAGGCCCGATTATCATCTGCGATACACGACATCTCACTACGAACAAGATGAGCAATCCTAACACCGATAACGAGCTGGCTGAACCTATTCCTGATGGAATTTGGGCAACGGCGAAACAGTCCTGGGGTGACTTGTTCAAGTGGAAGCAGCGCGTCATCGTGACTAACGAATACGGTGAGACTCACGCGGAATGGCAGGATCCCGAGCCGATTGTCAATCCCATTAGCCTTTTTATGCAACTGAGCGCTCGTGACTGGCTGTTCTTCCTTGTCGGACTCGTAGCATGGACGGCGGACGCGTTCGACTTCCATGCTCTATCCATCCAAACCACAAAACTGGCCGACTACTACGAACGCAGCAATACCGACATCACCACTGCAATCACGCTCACCTTGCTATTGCGAAGCGTCGGAGCGGCGGGTTTTGGCTTGGCTGGTGACCAGTTCGGCCGAAAATGGCCCATGGTGGTCAACATGATTGTGTTGGGCGTGCTGCAAATCGCCACTATCTACAGTCACACCTTCCAGCAGTTCCTTGCAGTACGCAGTTTGTTCGGTCTGTTTATGGGTGGTGTTTATGGAAATGCCATTGCCATGGCCTTGGAACATTGCCCGTCCGTACACTCTCATCCAGAAAATATTTCACCACACTAATTGAATAGGGTCAACGCCCGCGGTCTTATGTCGGGAATTCTTCAGCAAGGATACTCGCTTGGGTATGTATTTGCGGCATGTGCCAACTTGGGTGTGGGTGGTAGTACGGAATCTTGGAAGACAGTCTTTTGGATTGCAGGTTGGTCCTCCATTCACTAATTGGAGAACTGCACCATCTCTAACGGCCTTGTCATCTAGCTGGTATTTCCATTGGCGTGGGTATCATCCGTATTTTCTTCCCCGAGTCTCAGCAGTTCCTTGAAGCCAAAAGGTCTGGGAGAAAATCCGACCCCAAAGCTTTTTGGAAAGAGGTTAAGGATATGCTACGAGCTCAGTGGAAGATGTGCGTTTACTGCATCTTCTTGATGACCTGGGTGAGCCATACTTTTCGACATGAAAAAGTATAAAGGCTAACGCGATTCAGTTCAACTACTATTCCCACACCTCTCAGGATTCATATACCACCTTTATGAAGGACCAGAAAGAAATGGGGAATGCACCGGCATCTCGAGCATCTATCCTCATGAAGACCGGCGCTTGCGTTGGAGGGACCATAATCGGCTACTTATCGCAATTTTTCGGTCGTCGTCGAGCGATTATTGTCTCAGCGTTAATGTCTGGTGTCCTCATCCCGGCGTGGATCCTGCCAAACGGCGAGAGAGCTCTGAGTGCGACCGGCTTTTTCATCCAATTTTTTATCCAGGGTGCATGGGGTGTCATTCCGATTCATTTAAATGAGCTTTCGCCGCCCGCATTCCGGTCAACGTTCCCTGGTAGGTGCCCCAACATCTCACTTCATATACAGATAGCGTCTAACCATGTCCAGGTCTCTCATATCAGATTGGAAATATGATTTCCTCCCCCTCCGCACAAATTGTCAACGCTATTGCAGAGGCAACTACCGTCAAAGCGCCGTCCGGAAAATTGGCACCAGCCTACGGTCCCACGATGGGCATCGCGACCGCAATCATTGCGGTGGGAATTGCGGTTACTGCTGCATTTGGCCCTGAGCAGCGCGGTCGGCGCTTCGAGTCAGCTGTAACCGGTTTGCACGATTCTGCACCCCACAAAGAAATTGATTTGGAAGAGGGAATCGAGCACAAAGAAACTGAGAAGGAAACGGAGGAAAGGATCGAACGGGCTGAGAAGATCTGATCTGCTACGAATAATAAGTTATGAGGTCATGAGTGCTGTTACTGGTCTATTGGGCATTGTTATTTAGCAAGTCATACACTAGCCAAGTCCACACCCTATGACGAGATAATACTACTTCTTTCAATCCTCATACATGATCCGTAAAGGGAAATAAGAAAGGCTTACCAAATTCGGCATCCCGGCCCTCGCGTGGTGACCCACAGACCACGCGCTGGATTGCGGGGTAGTGGGTCTGTGCAACAAGCAGTGTTTAGGATTGTGTAATCTACCTGCATAGAATATAATTCATCAAGGGCAAGATGGCCGAGCGGTCCAAGGCGTCAGGTTAAGGTTACCTTAACATACAACTTCAGTTGAAGTTTCCTGATCTCCGACAGGGGGCGTGGGTTCGAATCCCACTCTTGTCATTTCTTTTTGCTTTTTTTTTTTTTGCCTCTTTTCTTTTTTCTTCTTTGGGAGTGCGATTTGAACGACTAACTAGCTACAATGGCTACCTACTTTCGCTGGTACACACTCAACATGTCCGTTCCTTGTCCTGCTTCATACGTGCGTTCGGGCTGCACATATAAAATGCGGTTGAAAGATCCCTCGCCCCCCTTTCCTGTGCCTGTTGTGTCGTCAATGTCGATTCCATCTCCGCCCTTCGCGAGCAAATTGTGATGAACGCCGTTCAATCCCCACGGCGGACCAGGGAGTGTGCGATCCTTGTACATGGGGAACTCAAGACAGGTGAGGAGGCCGTCCTCGCCAAGGAGCGATGCCATCCGGGAAGCCCAGTTTTTGCGCATGGTGGGGTGGAGGGCGCAGAGGAACTATCACATTTTAGCCAGCCCGTCTCATGTGGATAAACTAGGGAGACAAGGGAAGCATACGGTATAATCATAAATGATATCAAACGTCCCACCGGCTTCATTCACCCATTCAGGTTCGAAGAAATTGCCCTCTAGAAGCTTTACAATTCCGCGGGGCGGGTTCTCCTTGTTGCCGTGGTTAGGGCCGAAATTAGCAGCGCCGGGATTCTGCAGCTCCTTCGACGCAAATACCTCCGCCGCCGCAACACCCGTCGCAGAGATGTCAAGGCCGTACGCATCAAATCCATGCAAAGCTAGCATGACAACATCGTAGCCACGTCCGCATCCCTATTAAATAGCATCAGATAACTTAAGTGCATTCTCAACAAACATGGGTGGTGAATACCGGAACAAGAACCCTTTTCCGCCGTCCATCAGCAGCAAACGGATGAAATAATTCACCCGGTCCCTGATGCTTCTCGACTATATCAACCAGAGCTGGAGAGGCCTGTCCTCTGTCCCAGAGGTCGGATTTCCCCACATCCCATATCTTGGACCAGCTTGCACCGTGGGCTTCCGGGGCCCTGTGCATGTGTATATATATCAGCTGTGAATCTCGGGGGAGAGGCCATCAGGGGTAAGATGTACGCACCGTTCCTCAAATTGGCTAACTAGCCAGCTTTTCTCCGGGGGTTGAGCTGCAGGGCCTGTCATTTTGGACTTTGCCTGGGGATGAGTCTAGAAGTTCGATGCCGGATGTCGGATATCATGGTGCGGGGTGTCATGTGACTTAGCTCAAAACGGTTCTAGGCTTCTGACTTAAGGAGTAGAGCACAACAAAATGGATTGCATGGTTGTCAAAAAAAAAGAAAAAGGCAAATCATCCAGAGCTTAGTGTTCTGCAATCATTGCAGACTCCGTCGCGACAATACAAGGATGATAAACACGGCACATACTCCAGAGTACAGAGCCGGACAGCCAGCCAATCACAGCGCATTTTCAACAGATACCACGACTAGGCAGCACGTTTTTTCACTATTGATTGGCCGCCCTACAGCCCTACGTTGTTATCGTCTCAGCTCTATCGCGATCTACGAATAATTCTGCAGTCCTAATTGGTCCTGGCACATCGAGCCGTGTCAGAAGCGCCGCCGGACGTGATATAACCAGCAGTTAATGTGACCCGGCCTGCAGAGAGGTCCACTTGGTTGCCATCGGGGTTATTATCACGTCGAATCCGAGATGAATGTTAAGCGCCCGCAGGTGTCACAAAGTCGGACTAATAGGGATTCTACCATGAGGGATACTCAAAGAAAGTCAAGCTTTGTGATGGACTGCCGGGTTGTCACACAAGGCACCAGAATTATTCTTTGCTCGATGATCGTGGTTAAATAGCAGCGTACATGCCAACACGGATCGTTCCTCGGCATCAGCACACCCCGACAGATTCGAGCTTATCAAGATGGGCCTCGTAAAAGTCCTCCTCAAAGCAATCCTCATTCCCCTCGCGATATTGGCCCTCATCGTCGGCATCGCCATCTACTTGTTCATCCGACATCGCAACCGCAAGAAGGAAGATAAAGCGCTCGAGAGTTCCAATTACGGGTTTCACCCACCTCCGATCACACAATGGGGGACTGGGCCGCAGCCATCGTCGCCGTTTGTTCCGGTTCAGAAACCGGAGGCTGTGGCTTATCCGATGCAGTATCCGGCGGATTCGGGAAGGCAGGTTTGATGGTATAAGATTCCGGATTGGTGAAGATGCTCAAATTTTTCTTTGCTGGGTGAGAAATGCTAATTCTTTCATGGTGCCAGAATTCACATTTCTTGGCTTGATTTTCGCTGGTTTGGAGTTTGGAGTGTGCTCGATTATTTCGCCTTGCTTTTGTCTTCTTCTTTTGTCGAAGAAGATTTAGTCTTGAGATATACCAATAATCTATGACAGTCAATTGGAATACAATTCAGTAAAAGGGCCCCGTAGGAAAAAAAAGCCGTGCGTTATTAATAGACACTTCCAATTATACCGATCAATCACAGAGCAGAGAAAAAATAAGGTTGTGGGTCAGACAAACCGGCAAAACGCCTTGTGCCTTTGTGCCTGAGGCAGTAATATCTGTTCGTCTCACAAGGCAGTCTTTCGTTTCAGGGGTGATTGATCGGTGCGGATATTGAGGATCCTGAGCCTCGATCAGGCCAACTTTATATCTAATTATATACATGGTTGTACAGCCTGGAATGGGAATGACAATCGGCGATGGTTGCGATCTCGCTTTATGCAGGTACACGGTGACTGATTAATTCAGAATCGTTTTTGATAACTTACTGTGCGGACTATGCGGATAAGATTCATTTTAGTTCTCGCAAATTTCACTTAATAACTGAATTGGAGAGAATGCTCCGTCTGCGCCAATGCTGACCGCATTGACAATTATTTATCGAATCCATCGCAACATCCCTTGTTGTACAACTCACATACCAAGAAACAATAAGCGATGAATCCTAGTTCGCTTTCCAATACGAATGCGGCCCAAGAGCAATATTGAAATACTAAGCGAGAAAAACCCGTATTCGGATTACTGTTTTCGGATCCTATGCCCTGGACCCTGCCTGGGGCGGTGTAGTAAGCCTCGTCGACAGCAGCAACACGAACAATGACAACGCACTCAATACGATCCCTCCCTTTGTTTCTGTGGAGAATTTGACCATGAGAGCCTCAAAGAAAATGCGACCGTTGGGTACTAGTCCGATTTTGACAGATTGGGCTTATACGGATGCTGGTGGTTGTGGACTTTGTTAGTGTGGGCTGTGCTTGGCCCCCAGAGGCTGCGATGCGATGGGCCATAACCCTGAGTGTCAGCAAAAGCAAACAATAGCAATTGCATGAACAGGGTCAGCCTCAGCACTCTGTATAGCAGTCGGCCTTGTTGGTTCACTGTAAAAGCTCTCTGGTCGAAATGGATATAAGTATGGTCAAGTGTCCTGCAAGGAGGATACTCTATTCAGACCAGACAAAGACAACAACAATACTATAACATCAGAACTAGTAAACATACTATTTCATCTATTACCTTTTTATTTCTTCAGCTTGGATTCCCACAGTCCAAATGCTTTCCTTCTCCGCATACCTCCTGCCTCTGGCAATCCTCTGCCAATGGGTCATGGCCCTCCCCCCTGCCGTGCAGATTTCCCCCAATCTCAAGGTCGGGAATCTGGCATCAGTATTCGACCACACTGATAAATACCCCATGCCTAACGCTGGTAACATCACAGCACACGACCCCAACATCCTCGAACACGACAGCACCTTCTACATGTTTAAGGGCGGCGTGCACATCCCTTATTACAAGGCAACCGACCTGGGCGGTCCCTGGAAGGAAGTCGGAACCGTCCTCTCCAAGGACAGCATCATTCCCGACCGCCCGAATGCTACTCGTCCCTGGGCCCCTACTACCGTTGAGTATAAGGGCAAATTCTACTGCTTCTACTCGCTCAGTCAGGCTGGAAGCCGGAAGAGTGCTATTGGTGTTGCTTCTACTGAGGACATTACCAAGGGTTCCTGGAAGGATCATGGCAGCTTGATCGTGACTGGCAATGACAACCAGGGATCGCCGTACAATGTGACCAACGCGATTGACCCGTCCTTCATTGTCGACCAGAAGACGAAGACCCCATACCTGAACTATGGTAGCTACTGGCACAACCTTTGGCAAGTCGAGTTGGAGGATGACCTGCTGTCCGTGAAGCACAACACGGAAACCAGTATTGAGGTCACCCAGAAGAAGGGAAAGGACAACAAGAACAAGAAGAATGACAAAAAGAAGGACGACAACAAGAAGAACCAGGTCAAGGGAATCGAGAACCTCAAGGCAACGCAGCTTACCTTTATGCCGAACCGCGAGAACAGGCCTGAGGAAGGGTCCTGGATGAGCTTCCACGACGGCTACTACTACATGTGGTTCAGCCAGGGCAAGTGTTGCGACTTTGAGAAAGGATTCCCCAAGAAGGGCGATGAGTATCACATCCGTGTCGGTCGCTCCAAGAACATCAGCGGACCCTTCAAGGACAAGGACGGCAACGATCTTCGCAATGGTGGCGGTACCACTGTTTACGCCTCCAACCACGGTCTTACCTACGCTCCTGGTGGACTGGGTGTTCTCCCTGGTAACGACCAGCGCCGCGACGTCCTCTACTACCACTACTGTAAGTTGACCCGTCTGCAAAGAGTACCAGTATAAAGCTAATATTTTCTCTAGTGGACACCAGAGTTGGCTTCAAGCACGCTCAAGCTCAGCTTGGCTGGAACTACCTCGAGTACGACAACGGATGGCCCGTTGCTAGCAAGAACGGCAACAACGACAAGAAGAGCGGCAACAAGCAAGCTACGGCTATTACTGCTACGGCTACGGCTAAGGCTACACAGACAAACGGCTCTTCTAAGGCAACAACTACCTAAAAAAAGCTCCCGGTGATACTTCAGCGCTGGTGTTCATGTTTTAGGTGTGATTTTTGGCGCATAGTATAGCATTGCATAGCATTGGTTGGTCGGGTCTGGCTCTGGTTGGTTTTGTACCATAGCATAGCATAGCTTTTGGATTTTCCGGGGCGTTACGGATATGATTTTGATGTAATCTATTTTATTTCTTTCACATATACAATGGTATTTTGTATTTTGAATGGTAATTACAGCCTTAATCCGATATATGATTTGGCAGACTGCTCGCCGATGAGTTGGCACCACAACCTCAATAACATTCGACCAACAACCCTACTTCGTAAGTTCTGGGCCTCGGTATGTTTCTTTCCTGTCTCTCTCATGACCCGAGTCTCGGGGATTATCACCACAGTTATCGATATTCATACACGGCCCGTATTCCGTAGTCTGTCGTGCATAACTTGTAAGCGAAGCCCATGTACGTTGTGCCATTTTCTGCGACAAAATCGGTAGGAAGCCCCTCTTATAAACAGAGGAAATAGACCATGGGTCACAACTGTTTCAAAAATGACGCGTTAACCCTAGGTGCCCCATTCTTTGCACTCCGGACGTCGAAACCACATGTGATCCCAACAAATCAACGCGGTTGCCTACAGTCATGACACAGATGACCATGAGTCAGGCAAAGCTGTTAACCTGTTCATGCAGCAGTAAACCATGATTGGTCTCAAAGTCATGATACTAGGACTGCATGTATATCACGTGACTAGTCATGTGACTATACTTACTTTTGAGCCTCGCAAGACTTTCCCATTTGGGCAACCATGGCCCCGCGGATTGGCTCCGAAAGCGTTGAAGTCATTTTTGAACCGGAGCGAACCTGACAGAAAAGGCGAATGAATTATGAGTATGCAGCCAATTCCGGATCAGAACACGACACTAATGACTTCTCCAGATCAGATACAGTATGCAGTTCGCAACGTCATATGTGCCTAAATGTGTTGGTGGCCGAGGTATGGGGGGCGTTCTTCCCCCGTTAAGATTCAAAGTTTGGATGACTGTTTTTGGGTCTGCTTTTAGTGGTCCACGGGGGAGTCTCGGTCCCCAACATTGTTGGGTCAGGGGGCTGTTATTCGTGTTATGGCAGAGGATGATCTTCATAGTGTCCGGAGAGGGACTGGTTGTGGGTTGATTAAAGAGTACGGAGGCGCGCAGAGATGCTTGTTTTGGGTATAATCAGGTACTGTTTTTTTTTTTTCTTTTCTTTTCTTTTTCCTTTCTTAATTTTTCTCTTCACATGCGCCTGGGGGGTCCGAAACTGGGACCGATATGGGGATATATTAAAGCCTGGGCTTGACCCCATTACTTCACTCCTCCACTCTCCCAAGGCGATAGCCTACTTACACTACACATATCGAAGACACAAGAAGATACAAGCAACACGTCTACTCCACCACTATGGAGGCAAAACAAAACCCCAAGGACTCGATGAAATCGACCTGGCGCCGCACCGATCGCAGCGACTGGACAATATTCCACTGGTTTTACGAAGTGCTGGGCATCCACCCAACAGCCCTCGACAAGGAAGTGCCCATCCACTCCAAGCAAGACAAAGTGCCTCACGTCCGCGACTGGAAACTCCACCGCTGGGTCCTCGTCCACTCGTTTATCCCGCTCGCCATCCACCATGCATACGTCAGGTCCACAGGGAACAATCTGAGCCCGATTGCCGCATTTATCTTCTACATGATCGCGTTCAAGTTAACCGCCATCCACGAGTTACAAGTGCTCCGCCGCCTCGGGCACATCTACGGTTTCCTCGATGGGGATAAGCACGAACGTGATGGTGTGCCGGACGTCGGCGTGGCAAAGGTTGTGCACTCGCTCGTCTCAACGTCTACATTCCGTCCTATGATGTCCGTTTTCCTTAGCTACCGCACCAGCCAGACCCCAGACACAATCAGCTGGTTCTGGCTTCCGCTCGAGATCGGCCTCTACGGCATCATCCTCGACTTTTGGTTCTACTGGTACCACCGCTTGATGCATGACGTGAACGGCCTCTGGCAGTACCACCGCACGCACCACCTCACCAAGCATCCAAACCCGCTACTCACCCTGTATGCGGACCACGAGCAAGAATTTTTCGACATTGCCGGTATCCCGCTGATGACATACTTCACCCTCAAGGCGATGGGCCTGCCGATGGGTTTCTACGAGTGGTGGTTCTGCCATATGTACGTCATGTTCGCCGAACTTGCTGGACACAGTGGTCTCCGTTTGCATGCAACCCCGCCCTCGACAGTCTCGTGGCTCTTAAAGATTTTCGACGCCGAATTAGTCATTGAGGACCACGATATCCACCACCGCAAGGGATGGAGGAAGAGCCACAACTATGGGAAGCAAACAAGGCTTTGGGACCGTATTTTTGGGACTTGCCATGACCGGGTTGAGTGCAAGGATGACAATGTTGATTATGTGAATATGGTTGATATGCCATTGATTTGATCTTTGAACTTTTACCTATTCCTCCAACGTTCCTAACTTTTATTTGTTCTGACCTTGCCTGGTGGGATTTTAATGAGGCACGAGAATATGATCACGATGCGAGTGGGTTATTTTGTAACTAGGAAGTTTCTTAAATATCACTTCCGGATAAGTTGCGGTGCCCATGTTGTTTGTATATAACACACTTGAAAATATTGATACCGAGTCTTGAACCTTGAATATTAGATTTCTCTGTTAGATCCTTATCTTCCTACTATAGTCCTATATTTACCTTGTTATTACTACAATAGTGAAGAGACCAGAGAACCGTGACCGATGAATTGTATTCCATACACAAGCCACACAGACCTAGAGAATCACAAAAGCACACATACACACACGAGCATGCCACGCATCAAACTAAAACCCATAATTTACCCACCCAGTTCTTCCAACCCTATCATCCCCGCTTCCTTCCAGTGCTGATGATTCTGTCGGTGAAACCCATGTAGTAATCGAGGGTGTGCGTTTTGTATTTTTAGCTTTAAAGCGAAATAAGCGATGTATGAGTGCATGCGATGTAGATTTGCGAAGGACAGATACTTTTAAGTAGATGAAGAAGAGAGGAGAATGCCTGCGAGAATGGATTACGTTGACTACTGCCAAGCGCCTTTCAGGGCAGCCTATTTTCTATATGTTGCCTTCCATTTATTGCCATTTATGGCATTTCCCCCTTTCCATATGAGGATGCCTATGAGAAAAAAAATTGATGGCTGACTAGAGAGCACTGCTGGAATGGGTAGTTTGATATCATGTATCATGTACTTATCATTCTAAACAGAAGGCATTGAAACACGCGCACACACACAAGCGTGACATGAACCAAATGAAGCCATTGGTATTTCAATAGGGCAAAAAATCCCCGAATTTTGCCTGTCTGGCACTGTTCTTAGCCCAGTATGGGACTTCGTGGTCGATTTCACGACATGGACCGCCAAACGCCGCAGATTGCTCATAGTGCCAGGACTCAATTGCCAGATCCCACATATGATCGACCGGGTTGACCTTGGGAGGCATGCGGTTCAAGTCGACAAGGTACCTGGAAGATGAGAGTTAGTATTAAGACAAGGAGATGAGAAAAGGGGAGAGGTAGGTACTCACAGCTTATCGTCTTCGGTGTCATAGCGTAGACAGTTTGGATCTTCTTGTACATCCAGATGGATGCCTTTACTTCGCAGGTGGCTATACGAAGTATGTTATTATATACTAATACATCACAAGATGTTGCGATTGGGGTATATGACATACTTGATGGCAAATTCGACCTGCTCATGGATTTTCTCGATCTGCTCGTCTGAGAGCGTTCTATTCACGGACTCTCCAGGCACCCTAGACGTGACCAGAAGGCTGATACGTCCCTCAGGGTAAGGGAAAAAAGGACCCGCGTCGAAAGTGACATGGCTGATATACTCAGGTCCATGACCCACCTCTTGGAGGATATGGACAGTCTTGACCTCGTCATAGAAGTCTTTATCAGCCGCCTTTCGAAAACAGCGAGATTCGTTAGTATTGAGTATTCCTGGGTTCACACTAGACCACCACCAGGTAGGTTAGTGCTGTTGGACAATTCGAGAGGAGGGATAACTCACTCATAGCGGATTTTGATCATAACTGGCTCCAAGGCTTCGAGGTCTTTGGCCAGAGTCAGGACGTGACATTGGTAGAGCTCAGGGTCGAATGTCTGCCTCAACTGCTCGTCAACAACGTAGCGCCTGTCTCCAACACTCAAGGTCTTGTTGGTAAAATTGATAATGGGGTTAAGGTTGTACATATTGCTGAATTATTGTAGTTGGTTAAATGGGATTGATGATGGATGTTTTAGGTGGACGAAGAAAGAAAGAAGAACGGCGGCTGCGAGGATGAATGTAGGGAATTATATAGGTACTGCCAGGCACCAATGAGGGTAGCCTATTTCTCTGCTTGTAGACTTCGCTTAGCAATATGCATGACGTCTCAATTATCTTTTCATACGTGCTGAAAGCCTAGTAATGAGAAATAAACCACAGTAATTTCTCAGAGAATCTCCCACACGTTGGCCAACAATACAATATAGCAAACTGGTACCTCAATCGGATTTGCAGCATGCTTAACTGGTCCTTTGACTTCACTGAAAGCATGCTGGCTATCGACGATAGGCATTTGAAAGCTGGGGTGTTGCTGGGCGAATACGCAAACCCTGATCTGAACGAGGGCGATGCGGTGGTTAATGGCCTGGATCTCGGCAGAAACAGCCTAAGTTTGATTAGATTCCGTTATGTGTGTCACTCCTTCGAGATTATATGCCTTTATTTGCTAATTGTGCAATTCACTTGTCAGCCTCTATCCGGGAGGCCCTGTTGCGAGCCGGGAACGGTTATTCCTGGATCAACCTCATCGCCCTCCTCTTTTAACTCCATTTCCTTCTTGATCCTGTTGTGCGTCTCCATCGTTTTCATCATCTTCTCTTCCTTATTATCTATTCCCTCTTCAATAAATGGTGGGCATGATAACAGAGACACTGGCTTCATAAACTAGCTTATATAATTGAAAAGAGTATAGTCTTCTGGAATTGAGGAGTTGGAAGGGTGAATACCATCAATACCAATAATTTTTGCAGGGATAACAGTCGTTCATATTAAGGTTCAAGATCCAGAAAGATAGATGCCACTGTGAGAACAGTGGCGATCTATAGTAGCTGTCGTTTGATATAGGCCCAGGCAACGTCCTCTACTACAATGGCGGCGGAGTGATATACTAGATAATGCCCCGATGAGGGATTTATCCGATCCAATCCACCGAAGATCTGCATGAGTGCATGAATCTATTTCAACCTGATATAAAGAAACCATTACCCCGGAAAACTTAAGCATAGCCTCTCAATTTGATTCGCCAAAAATGCCTCCTACCCTTGAACCCCATAAATCCCATGCATGCCCCTTCCCCGGTCCCACGTACATACTACTCTGACCAAACCTCAGTATGCCCCTCTGGCAAAGGGGACACTGGCATAATTTTATAACAGCTCATTATAGCTATATTATTACCTGGATTGCTTTAGCGTCCGTTCTTCTCTACCTTCTGGGAGGCCTACGTTACACCGATGCCCTCCTACTCGCCTCCGGGGCAGCCACGCAGAGCGGGCAGAGCCCCGTGGACTTGAATCGGCTAGGTATCTGTCAGCAAGTCATACTCTGGATGGTAGCGATGGTAACGAATGTAATTTTCGTGAATTCATTGCTGGTGTTGGTACGGTTGTCGTGGTTTCGGAGGAGGTTGAAAATTGTGGCTGGGGAGGTTAAGGCTGTTGTTCGGGGGAGGGATACGGATGAGCATAGAGGCCACGGGACGATCACGAGGATTCATACT
This sequence comes from Aspergillus sp. S3505, assembly GCA_023627475.1. Classification (NCBI taxonomy): domain Eukaryota; kingdom Fungi; phylum Ascomycota; class Eurotiomycetes; order Eurotiales; family Aspergillaceae; genus Aspergillus; species Aspergillus sp. S3505. The sequence continues at coordinate 89,295 of JAMAHJ010000058.1, read as the reverse complement.
CCAGACGGAAGAATTGCGACACAAGAGGAAAACGTGTATAGTGACACGAGTGAACCCCAACCTATCAATTATATTGCCGCCAGCTCTACAGGACCGCGTATCACATTCGACATTGCAGCGTCTCAGCGGCAGCAATTACACCAACAAGCAATCTCGTCTCTACCACCTTTTATGTGGCATCCATCCATTGCCAGTTATTCAGACTGGGACGAGACGCAGAAGGACGAACTAGGTGGAACCGAGTACCGGGCCCTGAAGACGCTATTTTTCATTATCCTGGGCTACTTTGTCACATTCCATCTTCTTGGAGCAGTCTCCCTACTATGTGTGATTCTATATCACCCCGAGTATGGTCATGTCGTTGACGACATCGGGGCTCCCAAGGCCTGGTGGGCTATTTTCACGGCGAGTTCGGCATTCAATGATGTGGGATTTACTTTGACACCGAACTCGATGGCGTCGTTTAATAAAGCCCCGCTGCTTCTTTCAGTCATGACTTTTCTTATCGTAATCGGAAATACGGGGTTCCCGTGTATGTTGCGGTTGATCATTTGGATTCTTGGGAAGATCACGAATGAGACAAGTCGTCGCGAAAAGTTGGAGTTTCTTCTAAGTCATCCTCGACGATGTTTTACACTTTTATTTCCTGGCCCAGATACATGGAGACTGTCAGGGGTTCTATTGGTGCTGAACGCCGTTGACCTAGGCATCTTCCTTCTCCTGGATGTAAGTCCCTGACATCAATGGTATCATGATCATGGTCTGACCCTACAAGAAGCAACCATCCTACAACCTCCTCGTCAACGGGTTGTTCCAAGTTGCATCTACGCGAACAGCAGGATTCACAATAACCTCACTATCAGACCTCCATCCAGCTGTACAGATCTCCTTCGTCGTTATGATGTACATCTCCGCATTTCCCACCACGATAGCCATGCGCAAGACAAACGTCTACGAGGAGAAGAGCTTAGCAATCTACTCCGACGCGGAATCTGTCCTGACAGATAACGACCAAGGGGCGCAAGCTAGACGAAACGATCTCTGGTACCATATCCAGAAACAACTGAACTTTGATCTGTGGTATATCATCCTGGGAACGTTTCTGATTGCGCTCGCGGAAAGCGACCGATTTCCGCTGTTCTCGGTTTTGTTTGAAGTGGTTTCAGCATACGGCACCGTCGGATTATCACTGGGATATGCATGGACGGAATCGAGTCTGTGCTCACAGTTCCGGGGCGTGTCGAAGCTGGCTATTCTGGCTATGCAGGTCCGTGGAAGACACCGGGGGCTGCCGTATGCGTTGGATCATGCTGTTATGCTGCCGTATGAGTTGCACCAGGATGAGGATGGGGATGAAGAAGATGAGGAGGGCGATGGATCAGGATGGAGAAGATGGATTCGTCGACGGAGGTCAGATCTGAGTAGTCTTCTGTCAGTCACAGATACAGAAGAGAATGAACGGGAGCCGCTTCTGGGTTGACATCATAGTCCTGTGGTTTTACTCTTATCGGCGTTCATACTGCCAGGGGGTACAACATACTGTAATTGTATGGGTCTGAAAACATGCCGAGGTACTTCCCAACAGGGCAATATCAGTCGACAACCAGGGAACGGCGAGCACCATCTCCGTCGCTCCGACTATCGCCGTGAACCCTGCTGGAGCTCTATGAATAACCCAAGAACCTGATAACTAACGTTAGCCGTCGGCGGAAGTATGACAAACAGCCGAGTATCAAGTGCTGGTCATCAGAGCTGAAGAATCTACACATGACTAACTACACCCAGATCATGACGTCACGATGTCAAATCTGTACTTCTGGTTGTACAAGTTGTAGTAAACTCAAGGTTAGACATTTGAAATCCCAAGCCGGACTTGACACCGGGTACATGGATGAAACAAGAAATAAGCATAACAAAGACAGATATCTCCGCGTATCGCCGGCCCTTTTGTCAATGAGCACAGACGGCCGTACAGAACAGTCAATCTGACAGTGCGGCTCTTGCAGCATGATTATCCACCGTACTCGTATACTCTGTTCAGATAACAATTCATCTGCCTACAAACGTGGCTTGGAGTGATTGGCATGCATGGCACATCATCGATACTAGGCAGCATAGCAGTATCTGTTTTTACTCAAGTGATTTTGTCTTGGCAATGCCATGAGTTCATACACAGCCGTTTCATGTCAGTACAGAGTCTGTATTCAGATAGAACCGAGAATGGGGTTTGTAACAGACCCAGAGCCAGTGTGGTGGAGCTGTCAGTGAAGCAAAGCCACAGGGCGGTGCAAGCATTATGACCATGACTAAGGCCAAGAATAAGCCTGTGCATAATGTGCATAACAAGTGGTAGATCAAGGGTGCTTGGCGTTGATCCAGCCAAGCATACATAATCTGCAAAACGCGTTGGCTGTGAGTAATGCTGTCTGCCTTGCTGGTGCCCTTACAAGGACGAGTAGACAGGAGTGCTCTCTAAGTGAAGAATGTCTATATCTACGACACTGCCAGTGCAAATTCGTACTCGTACTGTACACATGGACTGGTGCATACTTCCGATCCGGCCGGATTTAGCAAATCTCCGCGGAATCGAGACCGGAGGGTTCGTGCCCAAAGGGGAAACTCGCCAGGCAGCTGGCGGTGGCTTGGCGCTGACCGTGGAACAGACTTAGCATTTATAATGAAATGGTTTCCAAGTAATTCGGAGTACAATCATATTGATTTCTAAGGTCATAACCTAACTTGGGATCACGGCTTAGCTATATATCAATCTTCACAGTTTTACAGAGTACCATACTATGTAGACTGCGACTCTACTCGTAGATTACCAATAAAGTACGGTGAGCCGAACTTCCGGCGGATCAGCTGCAGGGCTGGCTTGGTGTACTCTATAGCTGTATTGGTAATACAGACAGCGAGGCGGTGAACGGACCAATCGCACTCCGAGCGCGCGCGAGAGATACTCGGGCAACCGGGCAGCCCGTTGGTCCGTTGGCCGTGTACGGTAATATTACCGGGTGGATGCGGTCGGGATCCGATCGCCGATATGCCTGCAAGAGGAAACGAAGGAAAAAGAAAAGAAAAACTTTCAGCCTAGTAATCTTAGGAGGAAATCTTATGGATCAGATTTGGGATATTAAAACTAGCGGTCGCCCTTGTTTTTCCCACCTCTCATATATTCTACTCTGTACATCAGATACACTGCATACATACCTTGCCAACAGAATCCTTGCTGCATCCAGCTATCACATCTATCGCAACACCGACTGACTCACCGCCCTACCTGACCGCCTGTGATTGGCCGCTGCAGCCTGAGTCACCAACACGCATTTGTCTGGCTGGGTCGATCCCACTTGAGCTCATAACCTCATAAGCACCTCAACTGCCCGCCATGTCCTCGCTCTCTTCCTCTTCCTCTTCTTCGTCCCTCGACTCTCTCGACTCATTCGACGCTTCATCCTACTTCTCTTCTCTTGCTCGAAGACGTCAACAGAAGAAAATGAGCATCACTCAGACATACTACCTCGCTCACACCGCCCGTAGGAAGCTTACTCGTGAGGCTTCCCGGGCGGACCATGACCTGCGACTGCTTGTTGGGCACGCCAATCTCCTCGATACATTGATGTTGGATCTCGCCGATGCCGAACAAGAACAGGAACGCTGGTTTAATCAGACTGTCAAGGGCGTGTCCAAGTCGTCGCCATCACCGTCGTCACCGTCCTCGCCGCTCGCCGATACAAGACACATTCAATGGGCAGACACTATCGTGGAGGATCCAGAAGATGACTGGGATCCGGAGGATCTGTCAGACGCGGACTCAGATCTCAGTGATGACTCCGACTTTGATGAGGATGATTTTGCGGAGGAGCGCTTCGCTATCACCACGCCCATCCGGCGACCTACTCAATCACCCGTCCCTTTGGTGACCGAACGCGAAGTCCCCAGTGACTACGACGATGGATACTCCGACTCTGACTCTGAATTTGAATACGATGATGCGGAGGATCTGGAACATCTCATATTGACACGGTCGCCATCGCGGCAATCACCACCGCCTGATCTCTCCTCAGACTCTGACGAAGAATCTGAAGACGATACTATGCCTCCCTCTCCTCCTCAACGAACACTCGACACATTCGCGGATGACGAAAAGCAACCGCAGTCGACTACCATTCCACTCGATGCAGACCAAGCAGGTCTGTTCGATCAGAGATACTACGCTGCGTCCCAGTCGCAGGGTGCGATTATCGAAGCTTACTGAGCTTCCCATTTACTATATACGCGTTTTGCATCTGGCTTTGATGATTTATGATTTGCATGGTTGTACATTTGATTGTGATACCCTAGTTATTTGGCGCTTTGCATATGGTCTGGACTTGGATATACAGTATATTGACTATTGCCTCAATAAATATTGACTCATCTCTATAAAATACACTTGCCGGTTTTTCCCTGTAGCTCTGAACACGGGTATAGCGGATCGCGTTCTTCTCGGCGCACCCTCGGTCCCGTACTGCCGTAACCTTAACCAAACTTGTATCACAAGCCTATTCCCGAGCTCATCGTCGAGTCTCCCGTCTACCGAATATGCCGAATGACATTGTTGATCGTCGTCCACATGCCGCCGACAAAGCCCGTGCTCTTCTCCATAATCCGCTGCACTCCAGGCCCAGCAAATGGTCACAGATCGGGATAATCGTTGGATAACGTGCGCGCCATTTTCTGGGACCATACGCGACGTCTTAGATTCGGCTGTCGGAGATTGTAGGGATGGAAGCGTTGATTGAGGGGCCAGTTCGTTCCGCAGATGAGAAGGTGGTGGACTATGCTTTGGGTGATATTGGATACATGGTAGGTACATAGCCGTTAGCCGCGGGAGAGCGGACGTACAATATCATTAGAACTCTCCATCCGCGAACCCCTAGATGCTCTTCTACCATGATATTCCTCGTCCCTTCTTTCTTTTTTTTTTCTTTTTTAACTATAACTTCATCAAGCTGGCGACCCGCGGCACCACGAGATCAACTTTCGCGTCGCCAGAAACACTTCAGATCAATCTCCATCCAGATCGATCCCGAGCATGTATGTTGGAGCACAGCGCGAGGACAGCCCGGGCTAGTGGACGGAGAGTTCAATGACAGCAGCCAGATTGGAGAAATAAAGAGTTTTATGAAACAGGACTGCTCCGATTTTTTGTTATTCTGGGGTTTCCTTATGCTTGACATAGGTACATTGATGATGTTACATCATGTTGATGAGATCTCATATCATGGTTATCGTTATCGATTTAGATCTTGCTCTGACTACCCCGTACATCTACTACTGCTATTGGATCCTGCTAAGAATTTCTACCAATATGGTGTGCCTGCCCTGGATATAAAGCAGCAAGTAACCAAGTAGGGCTACATCCCAAAGTAAATGTAACGAATCAAGCAAAATTCCATTATCCTATTCTATTTCACCACCAAAACGCCATATTCCCATTTGTCCACCCCGCACTGCGTTGTCCCTTTCCTCCCACTCCCACCACGAACAAACAACGAAACCCCCACATGTGACTGACTTACGAAGATCTCTGTAGCCCAAAGCACACCGCCCATAACTGGCCACTGTACGTGTCAGTGCACATTATTCATTCCCGGCAAATACGACACGCAGACTGCCACCGCATGTCAAGTCTAGAACAACGCACATCGGTTCTGGACACCGACAAATGTGGCATTTTAACTTGTTGACCTGACTTGTTTTCGCCCTGTCAGTGCTTGAACGATTAATGGGCAGAGATCGGATCATGTGGGACTTATCGGTTGATATGATTTGATATGATATGATAACGATAAGCTTAGTGTTTGGCGGTGAGGAAGTACTTTTGATATCCTTGTACTTGTATGTACTGTAATACGGGAAGTAAGATCAACTTCCCCACTGCTGAAGAATTTGCACATTAGCGTTGAGGACTAACTAGGCTATGTGCAAGTATGTATGCCGATGTGCCGATTTTCTGTATGGCATGCAGAAAATTTCCTTTTTTTTTTTTATTATCGCTGAATACAATGGATGGGCTCGGAGGGACTTGAATGACTCATTCGTTAATGTCCGGAATCCGGAGTTCACTGTGCGAGTACGAGTAGAGGGCCAATAGCTGAAGAGAGAAAAATAAGTCAGGTAGAGTCATTAAAGTTATTAACCTATTGACAGGTCCACTTCTGTGCCCTACAGGACTTGGGCATTCTTAGCAATAGCATATTCGGATGTTCAGTGCTGTGCTTGCATATTTTGTACAATAATATATACAGTACATATAACCCGAGGTTGAGTACGGACAACTAGATACGCTTATACTGTCCATCACGAGTGCATTTCTCAAGAATATTCCGTGTACTTCCTAGCAGGTGACTTCCTCGGTTCTCGGACCCTGGAATTTTTGGGATAAACTCGGAACGGAAGACTTTGGTCCTATGTTCGGAGATGATATTAATAATTGAGCCGTTTATGCCGAAGGGTCCGACCCACGGATCACAGCCGTCAGGCCGTGGTGCAGACCAGATAGAGTACTGTATCCGTACTACGTAGACTTGGGCCGTCACAACAAGATACCATAACAATGTTAGCCCTGGCAGTCTATCCAAGCATAAATGTGCATAATATTATGCACGCGTATAACTTAAAAAGATATGCTTTCGGAAAAGCAATCCCCCGGCGGTCTGCAACATCTACCAAATTAGGAAAGCATGACTCTCGTCACCGCCTTAGTAGCTGCCCCTCCTCCACCGATCATCCCCATCTACCTTCTTGCATCATATCTCTTTCCACCGTCTGTCTCCTCATTTCATTCATCACTATTTGTCTTATCCCTGCTCTATCCTGTTCTTTCAGTTGCTTAACTGTGTTAACATCCGTCGACGACGACGTCTGGCGCAAACCATGAGATCTGCGCCTTGCGGATCGCATCATCCCTGGATCTCGAGCGTTTACAGCGGCGTAGCTGATTAGGTTACGATTATCATATGACATCTCATCTTTGATACTATCACATTCATCTGAGCAAAACTGGTTACACCGGTTCAACGGACGAACTACGTTTCCGTTCCATTCAACCATGTCGAGGGTTTCGTCACCGAGGGGGTCATTCGAATCCGACTCCGAGCGCAAGGACAATGAAACGTCCAGACCCAACAAGCGCATTTCGTACGCTGACGAGGCTCCGCGTAGAAAGTCAATCCAGTTCAGCTTTGGAGGGGGGGTTGAGAATCGCCAGCATCGTCGGTCGTCGAGTGACAAGGGGCCGGGCGAGAAGAATTTAAGGCGTTCGCATATTGAGTTCCAAGACAGGGAAAAAGAGAAGGAGAAGGAACAGAAGCAGAGTGTTATTCCTCCTAGTGCTAGTCGTGGGCCTTCGCCTCCACCGCCGAAGTAAGTCGCTTGTCTTTGAGTTTGATTGGGGATGATTGGGTGCTGACGATGGTAGTACATACGAACGAGGTGTTTCGTTTGACACATTTGATAACCCCGATGCGGCGGATTTCTCGTTGACGTTGAATTACAAGCACAAAGGTTACCAGTGCACTCGACGGAGTAGGACATTTCTCTGCGGGACGGATCAGAATGAATACTCCGACTTTGCACTCGAGTGGCTTATTGATGAGCTTGTGGACGATGGTGATGAAATTGTTTGTCTTCGAGCCGTGGAGAATGCAAGCGATGCGGGCATTGAGGCTGGCAGGTACCGAAAGGAGGCGGAGAAACTGTTTGAACAAGTGATCCAGAAGAACAGTCAAGACGAAAAGGCCATCAGTCTAGTATTGGAATTGGCTGTTGGGAAGGTGCAGGATATCATTCAACGCATGGTGAGTCTTTTTTCTGTCATCCCATCCCCATTTCCACACGCTGACAATTGATAGATTCGAATTTATGAACCGGCCGTTCTTATTGTTGGTACACGTGGTCGAAACCTCAGTGGCATGCAGAGTCTGCTGCCTGGCTCGGTCTCCAAGTACTGTTTACAGCAATCCCCGATCCCCGTCATCGTGGTCCGTCCGTCGACCAAGCGTGAGAAGAAGAAAAAAAAGCGATTGGCCGATCCTTCCCGCCGCAGCTATAACCATATCCTGGAACTGAGTGAGCGCCGAGGCAGTCATATTTTTGATCCTAGCTCGAGCACCGATAGTAGCGTGGCTAGGCTTCCGGATGAGGAGGCAGCAGTTGCTAAGGCTCTTGGGCTGCCACCGTCGTATGCGAATTCGCGGGGCTCACTTTCCTCTGGCAGGAGCAGCGTGGATGACCTGACCTCTCCTACGCTCGAGATGACTATGAAGAGCTCTAGCGGTGAAAGCCTGGAGAGCTCGGGACACGACAAACTCGAGGACGCGCAGCAGCCACAGAAATCAGATGATGGCGAGACGGCACCAGTTGATGGTGATTCGACTTCTGCTGCCACCGAGCGAGGCGGTGCCCTGTCCCCTACTGCTAAGGATGTTGATTCTGGAGCAGTGTCAGAGACGGGCGACAACCCAACCAATATCCCGGTGATTATTGCAGATGGTACTTTTAAAGATGGTTCTGAAACGAATTGATGAATGAGGCGGTGCTTTCTGTTACCCTCAACATGATAGGCGTTGTTTTTCTTTTTCAATGGCGTTCTCGAAGCCATTCGGTTTCTCTATTTGTAAAGGCACATATGCTGCTGACGATGTTGTGCTGTCGGGATGGTATTGAAGGTGTGTAGCATGGCATATTATGTTTGTGTTAACGTCACTGGCTACGGCCTGATATGAGCATATTTTGATACTCCAATGAATTCTGACGGGAATGAAATAGGCATACACCGAGACGTACTCCGTATAACGTGTTTCCTATCACCTCACAGTAAACGCTTCAGGCCATTGTGCCTGATCTCCCACGAAATAATCAATTGAAACACTGAAGATGTTGATAATTTCCGACATCCAAGTTATCTCTGACGGATCATTGCCTCCCGCGGATACTCCCCCCGGGGGACCACCTTTATCTGATCGGGACATCCCGGTTCAACGCTCTGCCCGGCAATTAAGTCCGAGAGTTGCTTGCCAAATCGGGATCCGCTCCGCCCCGCCGCGTCAAAAACTGATCAGATAAGCGGGATGATGCCTTGGCAGGAGATGCTTTGCATGTCTACGGGCTGTTGTTTCGAGCACTCCCCATATGGAAGAGTGTTTACCAGTGATTAGTTAATTAATTTGCCAAAGTATGCCTGGCACCTCGGAGATACCATCAGGGTTGTTTGTACCTTCGAGTACATAAACCCGAGCTCTCTCCTTTCTCTCTCTCTCCCGCAGGAGTCCATCGCTGAGAAGGAAAGAGATCAACAATGCGTTCTCTCCAACCAATGGCCTTGCTGGGCCTCGTGACTCTCCTCCAGGTAGTTCTGGGATCATGCCCGTATGCCCAGCAGATGGCCCGGGATACTAGCAACCTCCCGTTAGGTCATCCGCATGTGCACTCAGCACGCAGCAGCGACAGCGATGCCATTACAGCCCCAGAAGGGAAGAAAGGTGTGTTCTTGATGAACCGAATTGCCCCTGGTTCATCGCAGCTCTACATCGCGAACGCGGATGGCACCAGTGAACGCCCTCTCCTTTCGAACCCCGTCTTCGAGTACCACGCTGAATTCTCGCCTGACGGCCAATGGATCAGTTTCACCAGCGAGCGCAACGGCGATGGTAACTCGGATATCTACCGCGTGCGCACCGATGGCTCCGACCTTCAGGAACTCGTCGCCACCTCGTCGATCGAGGACAGTGTCGTGCTGTCACCGAACGGCAAATTCGCCGCATACGTGTCCACCACAAACGGATACAAAGCAAATATCTGGGTTTTGGACATCCAGTCTGGAAAGAAGTGGAATGTCACCAACACGCCTCTGACTCCTGCCGCGAACGAGTCCCTGCCTAACGGATACTTCCGTCCCTCGTGGTCACCGGATGGCCAGTGGCTTGCGTTCTCGTCGGATCGGAACTCGGGCTGGTATGGACATGGGGATGCCGTATTCCTTGGTGTTTCAGGATGGGAGCATACGCAGGAACTGTCTCTTTACGCGGTGCGACCTAATGGGTCGGATTTCAGACAGATTGTCTCGAAGAGTGGATATTCGCTTGGATCCCCGAAGTGGTCGCATGATGGATCGCGGGTTATTTATTACGAGATGACCCGTGAGACGACTTGGGATGCACACCGGCCGGAATCTGTGAGCTCTGCAAACTCGACGATCGTGTCTGTTGATTTTGCGACGGGCAAGGATCGTAGGGTCGAGGTTTCGGGGGCTGGTGTAAAGATCTTCCCTCAGTACCTCGATGCAAAGAATACCGTTGGGTACTTCTACAAGGGTGGTACGAGAGAGGGTGTCTATAGCACTAATGGCCTGTACATCAACACGACGGACATCACTCTCCGCTCTCCCGCATGGTCCCCCGATGGAAGGAAGATGGTCTACGAAAAGACAGCCTGGAATATCCGTCCAATGGAAAAGAAGCTGTACTCCTGGGACGATGACTGGGAATACCGCTTCACAGACGTCTTCCCGCAACTCTCCAACCAAAACGTACTCGCCTACACCGAAAAACAACTCGGCAACTCCTCCGTCGTCTCCAGAAACCCAGACAACACCACCGCACGCCTCGTCCTCGACGACATGAACACCGACTTCATCAGCACCTCTGAAGTCTCCCAGGGTCTCGCAGGCGCCTTCCAACCTTCCTGGTCCCCAGACGGCCAGTGGATCACCGTGGGAGTGGGCTTCTGGTTCCAAACCCGCGCCGAAAGCGGCGGTTGGCTCGTCCGCGCCCCGACGAACGGCTCCTCGAACTACGAAATCCTCACACAGAGCACCACGGATCTAACAATCAAGACCTCCGCCATAAACTCCGGTTTCCCATCCTTCTCCCACGACGGCAAGAAAATAGTCTACCGCGTTTGGGGTGCGAACTCCACCTCTGGCGATCGCAACCAACTTGGTCTACGCCTCCTCGACCTCGAAACCCGCAATATCACCACCTTAACCACAGAGTGGGACAACCTCCCCTTCTTCTCCCCCGACGGCAGCCGCATCGTCTTCACGCGCAAGACCTCCCCCACAAACTACGACGTGTGCACGATGAACCCCGACGGAACGGACATCAAGGTGTTGACGAGCAGCGGTGCGAACGACGCACACGCGGTGTGGTCGCATGATGGGAAGATCATATATTCGACGGGGATGTTCGGGTTTCAGTATGAGTGTGCGCTTTACGATCAGACGTTTCAGCCATATGGGCAGATTATGATTATGGATGCGAATGGAAGCAACAAAAGGGTATTGACGGATTCGATTTGGGAGGATAGTATGCCGTTGTTTGTGCCGAATAAGGATCTTTAGGTGGTCTTTGGGTGTACGAGTTGGGTTGTATGATATTATAATGATAAAAGTTCATCCTGGTACTCATTAACACATGCGTCTGATATTATGCAGCTTGTTATGGTTGAAGTCTATGCCATTCTGACCGGCTTGTGACCGCTCAACTTGAATCCCACTTCATTCCGAGCAAATCTCGGCGGAATTCATCCTAGAAGCACGCTTCTACATGGCATAAATTTCTTAAGAACAATTCCGTGTACCACCACAGACTGCCGTGCAAACCAAGATAAGAACCATTTACTGCCACACACGCACTGCAGCCGAGACCCTTCCCGATGCAGCGCTCGAAATTATCCTGGCGATTTTCAAAGGAGTAGACATGCAAAGGATCGGTGGCCAGGTATTTTAGTTCGTTTTAGATTTCAGGTAAACGATGGTATTTGCCCATATATCCTGCTAGTTGACCCCCAGAAATAACAGCCTGAGTTTTCTTTTGTTATCGGACCTGCATTGGATGTTCTTCCCACCATAGTCGACAAAACCCGTAGATGGTTCCTATATCGTATAGATAGAAGCCAATTGTTCATGGGAAGTGAATGCAGTCTTGTACGTTGGCCCAAAGATCATCTACTACCGTCTAAGCAGGTTGGGTCCCTTCTGATGTGCAATTTTTTGAGCAATAAGTTGAATTAACATAGTAGAATCAAATGTCGATCAGCCAATGGGGTGGTGGCGTAGTTGGGAGCGCGTTAGACTGAAGAGTTTAACTTCAGCCAAGTATATCTAAAGGTCGTTGGTTCGAATCCGACCCATCCCATTATTTTTCCCCCCCTTGTTTTTGCTCGAGGTACTTGTTATTCCAGGGAATCGACCGAGGTGTGCGTTCAAACTTTTTGCGGAACCCGCGGATAGGGACCCACCGAGTGCCATTGACAAACCCTAGGTACGCTCGAAAATGGGTCCTTGGTTGTGTATACAAGTCATAAGTTCTTGTTCTTTAGCCTCGTCGATATGATCGTGAAGGAACTCGTGCAGTTTGTGCTCTTGCATGTTGACGAATAGGGTAGATCTTTCCTCCTTTAACACGGCATCAGCATGCTTGCGTTGTTCAGACGAATTCGTCAGACTATGCAACAGGCGAGCAATGCCTGCAGGCGCAGGGTTTGACTGCTTGCGCATCTCCGGCGAAATTAGGTATTTAGGGCTTCTCCGCAACGCACAATCTCGACATTTTAAGTTTGCTGGTGAATCTGATTGTGCTTTTCACAGGGCTTTGGGCAAATCTTAGCTTGACTGCCTTCTTGTAGAACCTGCAGTGGTGGGTTTCAGGCGTTTTAAAAAAAAGGTGTTTCGATGGGCTCGCTGCAGATTCTCATCTTAGAGAACCAGCTGGTGAGGACATTCGGTTGTACACCATTTCTGCATTAAGCTTAAAGTCTCTCATACCATTTTGTTTTGCTTGTGTGTCTCCTGACGTCCCGGAAATGGTCGTATCTAGTCATATGCCCTGTGTATGGGTATTGAAGACTTCCAGTCTGGCCTTTCCACGCGGTTCAGAACCGAATCTGCTTGGAGCCTCAACTGTTGTGCGGCATCCTCCAAAGCAAAATTGTGCTTATGGTGCGTGTCATGATTTTCCAGCTACACTGGGGCTGTGAATTCAACTCTCTTGAGCGGGATGGATTGTGGATGCATCGTTGCGATTAGGAAAATGGTTTTATATGGGTCGATCCACTTTGATGCTATGTCTTTGAAGGCACACCAGGCTGCCAACTCATATCATACGGATAAAGCATCAGCTGTGCTAGTTAGCATACATACGTGACTGCGTTATATCAATCTATGATATACACACCTGTATACAGCTCAGGCTCGGACTACTGATATACAGAGCGTCACGGCACCCCTAATCAGTGTTATGGTAATGCTGTCAGAAACGGCTAACGCGACTATTTCGATCTTGTTGCTTTTGCGGCTCCTGTTGCTATGAAGGATTCGGTCTTTGCTCGTTAGATACGTAGGATGTCCAGTGGTGCGATGTCGAAGTGGGAGGGAATACGGCATATTCAATCAATGTCAGTCTCCGGAAATCTCTACTGGCCAGCTCTTTGTCTGTAATCAGAATAATGAATTTTGGTTCTTGCAGTATCGAAGAGAGACATTCTCTGCGCTATCGGAGGGGTCGCGATGACCGGTGTAGGGGAATTGGCGTCCGGGATAAATACTTTTGAAGGAACCGTTGACTACAACTTCAGGTTGACTCGGATGGCCATACCTGAGATAGAAGGACCTGCCTGAACAACCCCCGGATGGTTGCCTGGCCTGAGCTTGTGTCATTTGCGTGCTTTAAGGCAGCGGCCTTAGCGGATAGGTCTTCGCTGCTTAAAAAAAAAAAAAAAAACATAGACTTTAAAATTTGCTTAGATGGCGCGTATCAACCGGAAAAGATGGGTTGTTGGACAGTATATTCAAACTGTAGGGCGTGTAAATAAAGGGGGGGGGGGGGGGGAAAGAAAGAAAAAACAAAAGCACAGAAACCGCACCATGTGTGTATTTGTTTCTGGAGAACTTATTTGTGCTATGCCAACGAAAATCTACAGCGTTCGATAAAAGTGTACTCACGTCCCCCAGAATGGGTATAGGAAATGGATTGGTGTTTGCACTACGAATGATTCGTAGGAATCCTTATACTTTGGTCTCATCGCGATGACGGCAATGTCGTCGAGTGCACTAGAAATTCCAGAACTCCATTTTTGAAACAGTATCGGACAGCTTCGCTTGTTTTCGTGTAAAAGAACACGTCGAGTCGGTAGCGGGATCGATGTCATCGACTTGAACAACTGCATAAGACTAGATTAGATTGATATATGTCTCTGTCCGTGAGCGAAGTAGACTTCGACTTCGGATTTCCGAAATTCATATAGTAGAGGGCCTCTAAGCCGAAAAAGTTGACAAGTAGATAGATGGCCATAGAGGAAGTCAATTGGACGGACACGACTATAAGCCCGACGGAAAGCATATAATATAGTAGCAGAGAGTGAATAGAACTCCCTGGCATCTAGAGCAGTGAAAGGAGCAGTCAGATGTAGGACCAAGATAATAAAGCAAGTAAGCGGGCAGGTACAGATGAGCCGTACGAGGATAATAAGGTATGTTGCAAGCAGAAAATCGAATAATCCAAAAGCTATTCCATTGAGTATCAATACAGCTACTAGACGGGATCAGGTCAACCAGAACCTGACACGCAACTATTCAATATGTATTCGACACAGGTAGATGGATAAAAATAAAAAGTAGATGGAAACTTTTCTAACACAAGTTCAGTTTTTGTCTAATATGAGCAAGAGAAAATTCGGGAAAAGAAAAAGGAAAACCATTACAATGGGCGTTTCGTTCACCACCAAGGTTCATGCAAATGCAGACAGACACAAACAAAAAGAGAACATAGCTATTGAAAAAAGAAGAGAGGAAAAGATTTCTCGCATAACATCAGCAAGGTCGTGGCTGGCCGGGAGCTTCATCTCTTCGTTTTCTCTAGTTCCGAACAGAAAGGAGCAAAGAAGGAAAAACCTCTGGCTTGCCGGGTATTGGAAATGCAGCAGGAAGAAAAGGAAAAAAAAGAAAAGAAAAAGGTAAGAGAAAAGGGAACATCAACAGATGAAGAGAAAAACATCACCTGCCAAACCCATCAGACAAACGAACAAATGGTCCATTCGAAATTCGAAACCCCCATGTTACGTCGAACGGATGATTGTACATACGTCGATTAGGAAAAGAAGCAAGAGATAAGTAGTAGAAGAAAAGAAGGGGAAGATGTCATAATTCAAGAAAGAACGACTTTTTTCATCAACATTCCAAGTCAAAAGAGATCTATGATGCTTCGCCGTCCTTGGACGGAGGGTTTGCTGGTTGGCCAGCTATGGGTTGAGCCTTGGTAAGCATAGGAGACGTAGGGTTCGACGGAGGAGAGGTGGCCAAGTTGTCACGGTCTTCCAAGCTGGCGAGAGCACTTTCTTCCATTAGATATGATTTCCATGCAAAGACGAGAAAAGGCACCTACCTGAAAGCGTTGATCGAAGAAGCAGCCTCCTTGTCTTCCTTCTTGCCGGCCGGAGGAGTGCCAGTACGGCTGCTGGCCGCGCTGTCCTCACTGCCACGGACCAGGTTGCCACCGGGGCCCAGGTTCCGACGGCTGTTGCTGCGCGAGCCCAGCATGCTGGACGGTCCGAACGACATGGGCTGGTTGGCGGTCCGGCCCGTGCGCAGACGACGGAGATCGTCGCTACCGACCTTGCTAGAAGCAAAGTCCGGAGGAGGAGCTTGCTGACCGTATCCAGAGAAGTTGCGAGCATCTCCGCGGCCAATCGGAGGACGGCCACCGCCACCGCGAGAAGCCTGCTGACGCATGCGCTCCATCTCGGCTGCTTGCTGAGCGCGGGCGGCTTCCTCGCGGATCTGTTGGATGGTCTTGGGGCCCTTGTCGGCATCCTTGGACATCCAGTTGGCCTTGCGCAGATCGATAACATCCTGTTCGAGTCAGAAAAGGAGATTCCATGTTGTAGGGCACAGTAACTTACCATAAGCATGAACCGGATACGACTGGGCAGACCCTCAGTTTCCATCATCATCTGGATGCGACTGAAGTAGACGTCCATCAAGGCGTGTCCCCTCTCGGAAACATCCAAGCTAGCACCGATGGTACGCAGGAGGCTGGTCAAACTCTCGACCTCAGCCTCATCAGGCATACCCTCGTAGTCGACGAGCTTCTTGACACACTCGTGCATAATACGCTCTGTCAACATACCCAGCTTGTACAGCTCACCAATGAACTTGACGAGACCGAGACCACGACGCTTGGCAGCGGCGGCAGCGTAGTACTCGTCGGACATCATGGCGGCTTCTTCGGTCTCGCCCTCGGGCTTCGGCGGCAGGTTGACCTTCCAGCCACGCTCGAATTCCTCCTGGCAACGGTTGAGTAGGTACTTGCGGAAGAGGCTGCCACCGGTAACGACGGCGCCGGTCTTGTCGCGGATGCTCTCATCCTGGATCTCAGGGCTCATGGTCTCAAGCATGCGCTTGCAGAACTTGGCGTAAATGGACGCCCAGTGGGCTTCGTCGGTGGCCTTCTCGAAGGTGAGCTGAATGACTTGCCGCAGGGTACGGCCATCGTTCTCTGCCTTGGACTGCGACACGATCTCCAGGATCTGACCGGCGATACGCTCGAAATTCTCGGGGGTCATCTTGTTCAGAGCAGCCTTGACCTTACGCTGCACCATGTCCGGAGGCATGTGGGCGGGGGCAGCCTGAGCGCTGGCGGGCTGTACAAGACTGCGAGGCTTCCAGCCGGTGCCGGAGCTCTGCAAGGGCTTGACTTCCATGCTGGCGGTGAGCGGCATGCTCTTGGCCATCTCTTCTTCCTTCTTGGCCTGGTGCTTCTCAGCACGCTTGCTGTTGTTGCGGGTGTTGGTGCGGTTGGAGCCCACACGAGGTGAGCCAGGCATGCCGGAGGAGCTGGCACGTCCACCGATAGGGCCCATACCCATGCCACCGGGACGACCGAACTGGCCGAATGGGTTGTTCATCGAAGCGGTACGGGCAGCATTGGCAATGGCAATGCGGTCGGTGTTCGGAGGCAAGCTGTGGCGGTTCGGGGCGCCGAATGTTCCCATCTGGAACGGTTGAGGCATGCCTCCCGTGCGAGAAGGAGTGCGGCTGGTCATAGGCGTGCGTGCGGACTGAGGACGCGACGAATCAGTGTCGCCCACAGTCTCGCGAACACGAGCATCCCAGTCGACGGACGGCTTCTCCTTGAAGACGGCCTGGAATTGCAGCAAGAATTCCTTGTTGTAGTGGAACTTGCGGTCCGCGGGCGCGTTGGCGTTTAGAGCCGGGTTGGGAGAGGCGACCGACGAAGGGTAGGAGATCTTGCTCAGGTCGACCACGAAGCGGGCTGTGTGCAGAGCCTTCATAGCCGCGCTGGGTTGAGGAGGCTCGACAGCCTTGCTGGTCTCGAGCTTGAGCGCAGCGGGCTTCTTGGCGGCACTGGCGGGCTTGCCAGGCGGGCCCATGGACACGTCGGAGATGGGAGTCGAGGCACCACTCTCGGCAGGAGTGCTGGGCTCGGTCTTCTTCTCAGCGGCCTCGCGCTTCTTCTCACGCTCCTCTTCAAGAGCCTCAGCCTCACGTTCAGCGTTCTTCATGTTGGCCTCGTAAGCTTCGAGCTCCTCCTTCTCCTTGCGCTCCTTCTCTTCCTTTTCGCGCTGCTTCTTGGCGTAGTAGTCGGCTTCCGCGGCAGCCTCCTTAGCCTCGATCTCTGCCATCTCCCGCTCAATGGCATCAAAGTCAATGTCATCATCGTCAGCGGGCGGTGCGGGGGCCTGCTTGGGCTCTTCAGCCGGCTTGGCTGCGGCTCCGTCCTTCTTCTCGTCCTGGTTGTCCTTCAGGCTCATGTCTTCCATGGCCTTGCGAGCGGCTTCCTCGTCCTCGGCGGCCTTCTTCTTCGCAGCCTCCTCTTCTTCAGCCTTCTTCTGGGCGGCTTCCTCGTCCTCCTTCTTCTGGCGCTCTTCGTCTTCCTTGCGGCGCTGCTCGGCCTCGTCCTGCTCGATCTTCTGACGGACAGCGTCTCTCAGTTCCTTCTTCTTCTCTTCGTCTGTCTTGGTCGCCTTGCTATCCGATCGCTGATGCTCGGGGCCGTTGTTGGAACGAGGAGGAGGGGTGGAAGTAGGAGTGGCCACCTTCACGGGCGAAGGGGTGCCACGAGCGGGAGATCCGGGACCCTTGTTGTCGAAGGTCTTGACAGCACCGCTGCCAGGGTCCTTGATGACAATGGGGCTCCTCTTTGTCGACGGAAGGACGAACTGAGGCTTGTTGGGGGCGGGGCTGTTGGACGAGCGGCTGGCGGTGTGAGCGTGGCCGGCGCCAGGGGGGCCGGCCGGGGGCTGAGGTTGGCCGAGGCTCGAGTTCGGACGGTCGTTGGACACCTGCGATGGCGTACGGGACAGAGGAGTCGCCTGGGTGGGGGGTTGCGGCGGGTACTGGTTCTGCATGTACGGAGCCTGGGGGTTAAAGGGCATACCGGGGCGCGGTTGCGGCGACGGAGGAGTCATGTACTGCATCTGGCCCATGCCATATGCGGCAGGATTGTAGTAGGCGTAGTTGGGATCGTAGGCATGAGGGTAAGCCTGGGGATTTTTCACACGTGTTAGATACTCTTCAAGCTGATGAAACTGACCACTTTCTGGAGCCAAATTGGGTATAGGTAAAGGAAGTGCAGGGGGTGCATGGGATGAAGTAAAAACACGGGGTCCTTGGGATCTTCTCCTGGGAATGGGACCAGAACGGGGGAAATTGCCAAGAGCAGGAGAGTGGGGTCTCACAGGTTGGGGTGCCATGTGCTGACCGTAGGCGAACGGCTGGGGAGGCATCTGGGGAGGAGCCATGGGGACCTGGTTCATCTGGGGAGTCGCGGGATGAGCGTTGGCAAGAGCTGGGCTGCGGCTGGCTTGGTGTGGCGAATTGGGGAACGGGGCGAGCGGACGGCCCTGTTGGAACTGTGGGCCCATGTTGGGTCCGCCGCGAGGCTGGTTGGGCGTGCGGAAGTTCGGCCCCGGCGAGTAGGGCATCTGGCCCTGATAGCCCGATTGCGAGTATCCGCGGCCACGGCCACCATAGCCACCACGACCGGGACCCGCGGGAGCGCCACCCATTTGGTTGCTCATATCGCTATGCGTAGACTGGGAGGATTCGCGACGGAGATGGGTCGATTGAGGGCCGGGACCAAGGGGGGGTTGCGGACGCTATTCAGGTTCAAGGAAAACATGTTAGCGATTTTTAAACTTCGGTATGCCCAGGTGAAACAAAATATAAGGGATGTTTTTGAATGCCCAAAAGAGCAATGAACTTGGTGCCCAAAAGATTATTAAGAAAACGTACGTTTGCGTCACCAGTATCACCAAAGCTGCCAAAGTTCGGAACATTTCCCTGCGATTGGTAAGACGACGGGGGAGGACGACCACCACTAGAAGCCGGCTGGGGGATAGGCGACGGAGAGGTCTGAGGCGAGGTAACGCGGGGGTTCATGGAAGGCGACACACCCAACCCGGACTGCGGCTGGCCGGCCAAAACAGCAGGATTGCCCATGGGCGAAGTCTGCTGGTTGGCAAAACCAAACTGCAAGCTGTTGGGACGACTGGAAGGACCCCCGTTGGGGAAGCCCCCCGAAGTACCGGCGGAGGTGATGGTCACGGAGGGTTTGCGAGAGTGGTCGCCCTGCTGCTGCTGCTGGGAAGCGGGAGCGCCATTGACGATAGTGACGCCGGGAGAGGTGGAAGAGGGGGTATTTGTTTGTTGTTGCATGGGTTTGCCGCTCACAGAAGATGCTGAGGTCGACTGCCCATGTTGCGAAGAGCCACCCACGGTGACGGGCGCGGCGGTCGAGTCCGTCGCGGACTTTCTGGTGGCGTTGGCGTAGGACGACCGATTGGCCGGTGCGGGCGACGAAGAGGAAGTGTTCGCGGGGGTATCAGAGGAAGCGCTCTGTCCTTGAAGGCCTTGCTTCTGAGGAGGGATCGAGGTCATTAGACAGGTTGGTTTCGAGAGGTATATCGAGGTTCAAAGGGCGTTTGTGTGGGGGGAAGAGAAGAGAGAGGGAAAGAGAGGAGGGAGAAAAAAAAAAAAAGAGGCGATGATTGGAGGTGATGTCAAATCAGGCGCTGTTCGGAACAGACGCGAGCCGCATCAAAGGGGAAATAAATAAGGGATCAATAAGAAGACCAGCGACTGGACGTGTCGGGTCAGTTTAATATTTTCTTATCCTGGATAGAGGATATGGACGAGAAATATAGGAAAGAGAATCCCGGAGAGAGAGAAGAAAAGAGGACGGAGAGGAAGAGGGGAGAAAAATTAATTTTGGTGGTCTGCCAGGCGGAAGAGAGGCAGAATTTTTGTGCGTAGAGATTCACTACAGCAGTGTACTAGTAGGATGGTCAATTTGGTGCATTTCTTTATTTTTTTTGTTCTTTCTTTATAATTTGCATTACAACTAATATTTAATCCAATTTGCCTTTCTATTGTTCTCGTATAGACTGATGACTGGAGATGACTCGACGTCAACGCCAGGCGAACCACCATAGAAAACCACTAGAAAAACTTACTGCAAGACTCTTCTGACTGGTCTACCCCTGGTCATATTCTTTGATGCTTCTCGTAGTCATACATGAGTCACCATAAGCTACACAGCAAACAAATCAGGGATGCAACTACCCTATATAAGCATCACCACAACTATGGCTACCCATCAACACGGCCAGCATGATCATCCTCGACGGCCAAACCCTCGAAGGCGGCGGCCAGATCCTTCGCAATGCCATAGCCCTTGCAGCCCTAACCAATCAACCCCTATCAATCCATTCCATCCGCGGCTCCCGGCCGGGAAGAAAGGGTCTTGAAAAGCATCGCATCTCGCGGCCGTGAAGTCCCTTGCTGAGATAAGCAAGAGCGCTGTCGAGGGTGCGAAAGTAAGGTCTGAAGCTTTGTCTTTCTATCCGCCTGCACCCACGGACATCCCACTGGTTAAGCGGGAGTATACGATCAAGCTCGATACTCCGGGGAGTGTGTTTCTGGTATTCCAGGCGCTATATCCGTATCTTTTACGTGCGGGTGGGCTTGCATGTGTCGATGGACCGATTCGCATTGATATCACGAGAGATACGAATGTCACGTCTTCGCCGTCGTTGATTATATGCAGCAGGTGCTGGTGCCGAACTTGAAAGCTTTTAGGTTTCCCCGGTTGTCCGTTGAGATACGGAGAAGGGGGTAGATGATGGGACCGGTTGAGTTAGGGACTATGAGGTGTCTGATTGATCCGTTGCCATCAACTACGAGGCTGGATGGGAGTGTCGATTGTCGGTTTCCACCAGTCGACCTGAACAAATACAGACGGGGCACAATCATTAAGATCGATATCACGGTACTCGCTCCGAGCGCTGAAGTATCTTGGTCAACAACCCAACCCAGCAAGGACAACAAAATCACAGCTCGACAATACATCGAACAAGAAACCATCACAGCGCTACACAACAACCTAAAACACTTACCACCACAGATAATCGCCCTAGAAGATTCGAAATCTCCTAACCCCCCCGGGTCAACATCCATATCTCCGAGCGCACCCATCACCAAGGACATATCTACATCCTCCTCGTCGGCCACACGACAACAGGGTTCCGCATTGGACGCGACTTTCTCCTCGTGGACGCCAAAGACCTCCACCGCAAGAAGAAAAAGCGCGATAAAGATAGCCACCAGCACGCTCTTGTCTGGAATCTAATCGAGACTTGTGTTGCAGGTTTTAGGAACGAGTTTTGGAACCAAGAATATGAACAGTATGACTGGTTAGGTCGGAGGCATCAGCCATGCGTAGATGAGTATATGCGGGATCAGTTGGTGATTTTCGAGGCACTGGGGAGGTTATGTCTCTCGGGAGATGATGAGAATGCGGAGGAAGAGGAGAGCCTCGAGAATGAACGGTATTGAAGTCTGCATACGAAGACTACACGGCGGGTTTCCAAGGAATTTGGACTGAAGTTGAACCGCTAGTCGTGTTCTCTATACACTTAGATGTCAGTAATTTTTCGTCATGCTCGAACTCTCATCTTCTCATTACTGTGCATAATGCATTAACGGGAAATACCAGGAAAGGGCATCGCCAGACACTGTTCGATCATCATGGAGATGGATTATCAGTGGTTAAGGGGGAAAGAGACATGTAGCCTTGCTTGCCTGGCGACCGGTGTCGATTTTCAAGCATATAGCAGAGCCACTCGTGACAGGATGGATGCTCGTTTTCATCAGGCAGACTTTCCTTCTCATCTTGATCGGTATTGAATGAAGAGTGTTATTACCTCTCTGCCTGGAGGGTTAATCCAGCAAGCGTGATGAAAAGGAATGCAAAGAATGTCTACAAAGGTTCTCATGGTTAGTTCGAGCGCCTTTGGTGAAGGGATGGGTATTACTCTTTCGATTTGGTTTGCATTCTTGCAAATAGAAAACGGGACAAGATGAGAAGGTTGTCACCATCAGTTATCGAAAATGCAATATCACGACTGATACTCAGAACTGGGCCTACAAGGAATGATAATCACTATCCTGTCTCAATTCATTGTCTCTGAGTCTCTGACTATCCCCACCCCCCAAATAAAAAGAAAAAAAAAGTCTGATGCGAGGACAGAAAACCGATGCATGGACCTTACATAGTACAGCTAGCTAGGATAAATTGTCCGCAGGCGATCTAGAACAGGCGATCCCCGTTTGCATTCCTCGCATCCCTTCCGTTTGTCTAGTTCCGAGTTCCTTAAATAAGACAATAAGTAGCCAAAGTAATCCTCTTAAGCAAATCCAAGGCACCACGCCAAACGCACATCGCTTACCGGGGCCGTGCCTGTCCTCCCTGTCCACCCAACCATCCGGACGCCCATCCTCCCGCAGCACCAGCCGGAGACCGGTCGCGGATATCCTCGGGGTTGATGTGGTCGAATGAGTTGTCACTGCGGTTCTTGCGCAGCGAAGAACCAGACTCGTCGTCACTGCTACCCAGGTTGTTTTCCTCATGCGCCAATGCCGCCCGCATAACCTCCAAAATATCGCGCTGGTTGGACAGGTACTTGGCCTTCTCCTCCCGTGACATCGATGCCATCTCGCGCGGCAGCAGGTTACCACTGGCATGAAGCTCTCTCGCTCGTGCTTCCTGGCTCTGGCTCTGGCCTGTGGCTGCCATCGCCGACACTGCAGAACTAATGGTTGAAAACCAGTCGCTGCCAGCTGCTGGGGCCCCTCCACCGGCACCGGCACCGGCAGCGGGCATGTTGAACCGGGATAGGAGCGACTGAGCGTAAGCGCCCGCGCCGCTGGGTGGAGGAGGGGAGGCACCACCAGTCTGCGGCGGCAGGCCCAGGACCTTTTCGCGGATCAAATCAATGAGCTGGTAGAAGTACTGAAGACCCAGAGCCTTGGCCCTTTCATGGCTGTTGGCAATAAACTCCTCAATCTCCCGCTCATGCTGTTCCAGGAACGGATCGACGTATTGCACATATAGCAAGCGCGCGCCCTGGGTCTGAGGGAGTACGAGGTAGCAGAGGAAGAAGAGGCGGATCCAGCTGTAGAATGGGAACCTGCAGGACGTCATTTAGCTTCGGCCTCAGCCTTGGGATAACACAACCTTGTCATACCATCCCAGAATGAACACGGTCCACGATTCAGCCAGCAGAATGACCGACAGAACCACCCAGTAGATCAGCCATGGTGCCAGTTGCGAGGGATTCGACGAACGGAGGGCCTTCCAGGAAGCGAAGATGGGGAATAGGATCGTAATGACGGAGCTGTCGATGAGTCGGCCGTCAGCAGCTGAACTATTATCTTGACATGTTCCACTTTGTACTCACGACAACAAGTCCGCAAAGATTCCGAACATGATGAAACAATGCAGACGTCGTCTGACTGCTTCACTAATGTCTTAGGTGGTTGCGAAAAAGATCGAAGCAAGGTATAAGTGGTATCTTATCGCAGGGAAGCTGCAGGGCGGGGCGGAAATGACAGCTTCACGCGACCATCCGGGACAGCCGTGCCGGCAATGGAAGAATATGGTGATGGAGGATGATAACTGAAAGCAACGCTGGAACAATATCCACGGATGAGAATTGGAAAAGAAAGTAATTGAAAAGGAGTAGTCAGTAGTAAAGGAGGGAAAAGGAGAAGAAAGGAAAAGGAAAAAATTAGCCGATCGGGAGGACGATGGATGACTGATACACGGTTGCCTTATTGAGCAGTTGTGATGGTGACATTGGAACTGCTCCTTGATGTCATGTCGATTCTTTATACTGCTTTCAACAAAGCGTTTCTTTCTACTACTCTGTAATCGGTACTCTATTCTGAAGCTACAATTGAACGACAGCGCCTTTAGCAGTCGTTTTCACCGTCAAGTTTGCTATACAAAAAGCACCAACCCAGATAGATGCTTAGAGAAACTGCAACATCTGCTCAAGCTGAATCCCCAATTCCACAGGCTGATTCCAAACAGACCAATGTTTAATATACCACACCGCTACTTCGTGTCCACCGTAGTATGTATGCATCCGACAACCCCAGAAAAAACGTCTCGGTCACTACGTATTCGAGAACAAACAAAGCTGTATCTTTCGTGAAGATCTCTTGGAGCCCTATGTGCGAGAACAGTTGTGGAACACCCAATCGCACATCTAAATATAACCGGCGCCTTATTGGTTCAGTCGATCGCCTCGATGTTTCGGATCGGAGATTCGATGGCCGGACTTTGGTTCTGCCATTCTGGAACCGTCGCTGGGGTTGTGCTTCGTTCGTAGGGCTCGGAATTTGTAGCCCTGGTATACCGGGATTTGCGTTAGTATTGACTTAGTAACCTCTAGGGTGTCAGATAAATCATGGCATCTTCGGAATCCTAGTCCAGAACGCAAGAAGCCCGGGGTTCTACTGGATATGTTGAACGACTTCCGTACTGTGTCATGGACGGTATGGCGTAGAGGCCAAGGCACGATGTTACCAAGCAGGCAGCAGAATTAGCACCAGTATCATTCTCCCAATACAGCTGCCACGACCTCCGAATTCGTGCTGGCAGATCAGAGCAGGAGGGGCACCACAGGCGGGATTTAAACAGGCAGGCGGTGGAATGAACCTCGGCAATATACTGGTTCACGATGACCTCAACGTCCATATATCCTCGTATCAGAGAGCATACATGATTCGCAGGATAGATTGAGAGCAGAATTGGCGCTTCACCTTTGGCTACTTGTATATGGCATGATATCATATGCCCACCAAAGTCACACGTTCATTCAGGTTAAATCAGGTGCTAAGCCGCTCAGTTGCGAATCAAAGTCATCTACTACGGAGTACTTTCTGAGACCTCTCCGGGATATCCAAGACCCTAATCACCGAAAACCAGACAACATGTGTATCGCACTGCTCTCCACAGCACACCCCTCATACTCCCTCATTGTAATTAACAATAGAGATGTACGTGAAAAGAAAAAAAAAAAAAAGAACCAAACACACGAGAGCTCGAATTAACAATGCGCAGGAATACCTCACACGCCCAACCTCACACCCATCCTGGTGGCCCCCACCACACAACCACGTCCTCTCATCCCGAGACCTTGCGCGCGCCCCGTACGGAACCTGGATGGGCGTTACAAAGACTGGCAAACTCGCCGTCCTGACGAACTACCGCGAAACATCAGCCGCAAAAGCAGCCGCCGCAGCACAAAGCCGCGGCGTCATCGTAAATAGCTGGCTGGCTGCTCCACCAGATGATAAGCGGGATACGAAGGACTTCGTGCAAGATACTATCACGGGGATCGCAGCGAAGAACGTGGGCGGGTTCAGTCTGGTGTGCGGGTATGTGAATGAGCCGTTGGCGATAGTGTCGAATCGGTCGGCGAATCTGGAGCAGGTTACTTGGGTTGCGAAGGAACGGGGGGAGACGGTGGGGCTGAGTAATACAAGCTTTGGGGACCGGTCGTGGCCGAAGATCATTGATGGAGAGAGACTTGTGGAAGAAGCTATTGAGGCAAATGTGGCGGCTGGGGAGGAGGAGGATAAGCTTATTGAGAGGTTTCTGGGCGTTTTGAGCAGGGATACGCTGCCACGGTTGCCGGAGGGGTCGTCGACGGAGACGTATATTCCGAATCTGAGGAAGAGTATATTTATCCCCGCCATTGGAGCGGAGAGTAAAAAAGAAAAAACGGTTGATGAGGTTGCTGCTGCTTGTGTGGAGGATAGGGTAAAGGTTGATGGTGCGGCAAATGCGAATCCGAACCCGGCTTATATGCAGGGGGCGTATGGGACGCAGAAGCAGACGGTGCTTCTTGTGAGGGAGGATGGAAGGGTGAGGTATTTTGAGCGCACACTTTATGATAATGATGTGAATGCTATTCCGATTGGGGAGGGGGATCGGTCGTTTGATTTTATGCTTAAGAGAGAGGGCTGATATTGGCTCGTTTGCGATTGTGTTGCGATGTGTTATGATTGATGATTTACGGATTTGGTGCTTGGAGAATATGATTCGGTGTAAATAACTTGCAGACCCTTTGTTTCTCTTACGGGTTAAAACAAAACAACATGTTCTCTCTTTGCAAGCTCCAACGTCACCCTATATCTCTACCTCATAACCAATCACTGGCACTGTGAGTAATAAGCATTCTGCTTAACACAAGAGCTTCCACTCTCACAAGCCTTCGGTCCAGTCCAGGTAGCTCCACCGCACTGTCCGTATTTCTTCGCAACGCCTCCAGAGCTGCTAGCCGAGGGAACAATGCTCGAAGTGCTGCTTGCAGCGAGAGACGAGGAAGCGGGAGTCGGAGAGGCGATAGTGGCAAAAGTAGTAGGCACAAAGACTGGGATGGTAGAAGGCAGAGCACCATCGCTTGGCTTGCTGGATGGAGAAGCAGAAGCAGAAGCAGAGGCAGAAGCAGAAGCAGAGGCAGAGGCAAAGGCAGAGGCAGAGGCAGAGGCAGAGGCAGAGGCAGAACTGGAAGAAGAAGGACGGATCAGGGGCACGCGGACAGCCTTGGTCGGGGTCGAAGACGAAGCCGACGACGAAGCACCAGTTTCCGAAGGGAAGTACTTCTTCAAAATTGGCAGATAAGTACCGTACGCCTGCCCATCCGTCGGCTCCAAATTGTACATGTAATCCCCCCACCAAGGCCCAGCAGCCCACCACTCAGCTCCCATCCACACATCACTATTCTCGTTCATATACTCCAGCATCCCCTCAACAGCTTTCTCACACTGCTCATTCACGCCACCCGCGAACTCGCCCACAAAGCCCTTCTTGTTATTCTTCTTCAGCCACTGCGTCGCGCTCTGCAGTCGTTCTTTACCGATGGTATCGCTTACGCACGTCTCAGATGTACCGGAGCCGTCGGAGTCGAGGTACTGATGCATCTGATAGACAATCTTGTCCTGGGGATCGGTCAGGGACTTGAGGTTGTC
The DNA here is from genome assembly GCA_023627475.1 of Aspergillus sp. S3505. Taxonomy (NCBI): domain Eukaryota; kingdom Fungi; phylum Ascomycota; class Eurotiomycetes; order Eurotiales; family Aspergillaceae; genus Aspergillus; species Aspergillus sp. S3505. Next base: position 61,910 of record JAMAHJ010000058.1, on the reverse strand, counting down.
GTTGTTGTCGGTCCATTTCCAGGCGCCAGTGTAGGCGTTGCCTTCGATGAAGATGTATTGGTTTTTGGCGCCGGCGGAGCGGATGCCGTTGATGGCGGCTTGGTTGAGGTTTAGGACGAGAGATTGGTCCATGTCGTGGTATTCGTTGTCTGCATTTTTAGCATAAGATTTCTACGACGGAGTTGCAGGTGAACTCACTGGTGTCGAAAATAACCTTCTCATTCGACGAAAACTCCCCAGCAACGGTCTTCCAAAACGCTTTGAAATTATCTGTGTTGGTGATGATATTCCCAGAACTACATCATTAGCCGTACCCTCACCTCAATCAAACTAGGAAAACTCACTATCTCCCATAATTGTGCGGATCCAACACCGCATACGCCCCACTCTCCGTAATGAACTGAATCGTCTTCCTCAAATCCTTCAGATACGCGGCATTCACATCACCCGTCATATCATCGGGCACCAACCGTTCCATCAGGAAGGGCACACGGAAGATGTTCATGCCGGAATCGCGCAGGGTCTGGATCGCAGTTGTGTTGGGGAAGGTGTAATCTTTGTCGAGCTTGCCGGGGATGTTGTCCTCGCCAAATTCGGCGCCGGATTCGTTGGCTCCGACCCCTGTTCTCATTATTAGGATTGAAAAGTGGCTTGGAGGATGGGAGCGTACAGGTGAAGCCGGACTTCTTAGCAGAAGCATCGCGCTTGGTGGCTGCGTGCACCAGGCCCGCGGCACTAGCGGCCATCATCAAACTGGTGAATCTCATAATGATAGAAATAAAGAACGTGTTTAGACAAATGGAACGAAAGGAGGTAGAGAGTGTAAACGAGAGCCAGTCTCGTAGTTGGTATGAAGAGCAGAGCCCAAACCAGATCGCAAGAGGCAAAGAGCATAGTTATATACCCCTAGACCCTGATATAGATCAAACCAGCCCGAGCCCTCTTCATCTCCAGCGCCGATCTCCGGGTATTGTGCTGACGGCAATTCAGGGACTTGTCCTTTTTCTCGAGGGGAAAGCTGCCCGAGCTGAACAGGCACGGAACGTCACGCTGTCCCTGTCACTTTGTTGTATCCATACAGCTCCTGGTACCGCTATATAATCGAGTCATGTTAGTTCCAAATGTACGGCATACGGGTAGAGCGAAGAAACGGTAGCCTATGAGCAGAAAACAATCAATCGTAAACCGAGAATGATCCTGTCGTCATCACAGTCTCATCCAAATAGATGGAATACAGAAAGCAAGCACGGGTATAAAGTGGTTGATTAAGATGAAACATCATCGGGTTTCAGCGTCCCGTTCGGGCGTGGAGGAAAGAAAAACCCGATTTGAAAACTGTCTATCTGGATATGGCATAGAATGGAAGTCCTGTCAGTCTAGTTTCGGGCGCTGTTATGAAAAAGGGACCAAGAGCTGGTTATTGATGTTGTGTTGATGAGGGAGGAATGGTTCATATCGAGAAGTCGGGTGGATGATTGGTCCATGCTCCGTCTAAACCGTAAACGGTATGTCGTGGTTACGACATTAAAATCCCTAAAATGGACGGTTTGTTTACTTGATGTGAACCCCAGACTGTCTTATACATTATCCCGTGTCAATGTCTATTCGTGACGAGATCTTCATGCTCGAGTGACCTGATTAATTCTGATTTTGTTCCTATACAATTTTGATATATCATAACTCATACATTTAACCGACAGACAAATCATGCAGCCTCATGCAACCGCACCGTAACCGGATCAGCCGGACAGCTCGTTAACGTCAAGCCATATCTCACTCCCCGTTGAGGATAAACGTCCTCGATCGCATCAAACCTCTGCAACAACCTCACAATCACATATCCGGCCTCCGTCAACGCGAACTGCTGCCCGATACAGATTCTTGGTCCGCCGTTGAACGGAATGTAATCCCAGCCGGGCTTCTTCTCCAACCATCGCTCGGGACGGAACTCCTCCGCATCAGGGCCCCAGATATCCTTGCGTCGGTGCAGTAGGTGCACGTTGTAACCGACAGACTCGCCCTTGCGCACGTACACGGGTTGCATGCCATCGGGCCCGCCGCCGCGGGGGATGGTGGTGTCGCGGACAGCAGTGCGGCGGTTCATGGGGACGACAGGGTACAGACGGAGGGTTTCGTTAAGGAAGTGCTGTAGGTACTGGCAGGATTTAAGGCCAGAGAAGGTGATGGGTTGCGGGCGGTTGTAGGTACCGAAGGTGTCGACAATGGTTTGGCGGAGATTCTTGAAGACGGATGGGTGGCGGGCGAGAAGGAGGGTGCACCAGCTGAGGAGGGAGGCAGTAGTGTCACGGCCGGCGAGGAGGATGTTGAGGAGTTGGGAGCGGAGTTCGATGGGGTCCTGGGTGGTCGCGGCCAGAGCGTGCAGGAAGACGTAGTTTTCGTCATTCTTCTCTTCGTCGAGGCCACCATTCTTTTCGCGCTGTACGATATCCAAAGCAGACTGGACGAAGCGGTCGACAAAAGCGTGGACTTGCTGGTTTGCGCGCAGGGATTCCTTGTTGTCGGCCAGGAAGTGCAATTTCTCGAACCGGGCCCGCTGCGCACAGAACCACTGCGACTTGTCGAAGTAGTACGCAAACTGGTCGTCCACATTGTTCATCACGGCTGCCAACTGGCTGTCGACACTCTCGCCAAATAGGAATTCCGTAGCCGAGTCGATAGTAAGACGGAAGAAGATAGTCTGAATATCGGTGTCGCGGGTCCAACCACTCTCCTCGTCAACCGTAAGAGCCTTCATCGCATTCTGAACATGACGTTCCTCCAAGTCCAATTGACTAATCTGATCCCGTGTGAACTGAGGTCGCAGCAAGCCTCTCGATCTCGTCCAGGCTTCGCCGTCAGCGGTAAACTGTTTTCATTGGTCAACGTCTAAGCATAAGCACCTTGCAGCGCGCATAAACTCACGATGCCGGTTCCCAGCAGCGGATGCAGACTCCTCTGACGTAGCACGCCCAATTCGAAATCCTTGAACTGTGTCGCCAACACTGCCTTGATATTCTCGGGGTCGATGGTGGTGATGGTCTCGCGGGCCATTTGGCGGAACCGGAATGTCTTCACATAGCGATTTTCGCGATTGCAGACAGTTTCGAGTCGACGCTCTGTCAGGACAGGGACGAGTTTCTGCTTGTCGGCTTCAATCGTGTCGAAGAGGTTGTAGATTCCTAGCGGGTCTTTGCTGGGGTAGTGAGGGACGGGGCCACAGCCCAGTTGACGGGCTTTGTGGGCATGGTGGATGGACTGGATGAGGGAGTAGAGCAGCCGCAGAACAAGCGCAGCGGCTGCAAGAGGTAGAATAACAGTTGACATGGTTGAGTCTAACCTGGTGGGTTGCTATCATGAGAAGAAAAGAGACGGGAGGCAAGTATTTATGTTGATATGCATGGACCGAGGAGACCGAGGGACAAGAGTGGGGAATGGCATCATTGTGCCTGGAAGGAGGAGATTTTACTCTGATAAATGTACCAATAACAGTGACTGACTCTGAATTGCCCGAAGCGTGAATGGCCTGTTTGATCTTCTCGGAGTGGCCGATGACTGAATTATGCAGTTGTGCAGACTCATGCGGGCTATCCCCTATGCAGACCAGGCGCGTACAGCTTAGAATCATATCAGATACTGCTGATTTTAGTAAACTACTGTGCTAGTGTTCTTTTCAACTAACGCATCATTCGACATCATTCTGTATGTATACTCTGTATGTATACTCTGTACAGTACAACTACAATTGCGTGCTGCTGCATAATTTATGCCCAGATCACTAATCCGGTTCGGCAGAGTTCGCTTCACATGCACGGGCCAGTCAACCGAATTGGTTCTCGCCGCTCGGCTCTTTGTATTTGCATTTGCCCAGGAGGAGTTCTCGTATGCCGTGAAGAAATTATGGGGATCATCTGTTTTAAGAGATCTCTACGGGGGTACTATTTGGACTCCATGCTATCCATTTCATACCCCGTGAGGGTGAAATACTTCAAGAGGAATGGCTGACATCGGCATGCCGTACCAGTCGTCTGGTGAAAAGGGACAGAAAAAGAAATGGAAAAGGTTAGATCAGCTACAAAGCACAGTCTCTACTGACAGACCTGTCAACATCGTCATCCTCCACTACAAGCACAGGTACAGAGTACATAACTACACGAAATGCCCGTTGTGCATGCAGACTGCACGCCAAACCAGAAGACCGCGAAAAAAGCAACTAAATGGGACCCGCGGATACACACCGGACCGGTGACCAACTCATCTAGACCCCCGTCCGGAGATATCCGTTGCTTTCCTGTCGATGTGACGGTCAAACAATGCACTTACGGTGTTCTCCGTACCGTCGACAAACCTGCTTCATTCGATGCACGGCATTCGACGATGATGGCCTATTTTCAACATAGCCAGATTTGCGATGCGTATCCTTTGTTATTTTGATCGTCGACGCCAAGAGCATGATTCTGACCATTCGCTCCGTCTTCATAGTTGACCCCAGCGAGGAGATCCAGATCGTTGCGGAATACGAGGGTGGATCGGGTTCGGACCGCGCGGTGGATGCGATACCTGCGAGCGATAGGGGTGGCACTGGGGCACAAACAAGCGGGATGTTGCAGATGTTGTTGGGGTGTGACAAATGTAGTCACGGTGACTGTATCCAGAGCTTGGCCGGCATGCCTTGGCGATGCTTCTGAGTCTTCTATCGGTACTCTATCCGCATTCCGTCCGCGCCGTCCGCGCCGTGCTGTCGACCGACATTGTGCCTAAGGCGTATCCATACACCGACTCGACGGAATATTCTGGGGTCTGCATACTACTAATGCTTAGTATCACTTAGTAGCACTGCCACCGCAGGGATACAAAAATACAATACTATCGCATACGAGCTCACGACCGCAATCAACGATATCCTTGGAATCCATTATTATCGTAATAGATCTATCACAATAGACCGGGGTATAATACAGCGTGTTCCCTCCGTAGTAGTAGGTATGCGACGCGAACCAATTCAACGATTCGCGCCTTCCATCGTCCCGTCCTCATATCCATTATCCATTATTCCATTATCGGGACGAATCGACGCGTTTAGCAGCAGATTTCGCAGCACTCGAAGCAAGCAATACCGGCGCAGCTAGACAAGCATTTGTTAGTATACTAAGCCAATTGATGAAGAGAAAAGGGAAAAAGGGAACGTACATTCCGCAGCAAATACCGCCGCCGCCGTTACCACCACGGAGGCCCATCTGCATCGGTTCCTGGGTGGACTGTGTAGTTTATTAGTACCTGTCGCGCACAAACACTGATCAAAGAAAGCATACCGGCTGCTCAGTAACAACCTGCTGCTGCTGGGCATGAGGAGCCTCGGGACTCGAGGGCTGTTCCATGGTAAGGGTGTTGGGGTTCCACGTGGCGGCGGGTGTCTCCTCCTTGGAGGACTTGAAGAGGGAGAAGTTGAACATTTTGCTTAAGAGGTAGTTGCAGAGTGATGAAGAGAAAAAGTCTGGGGGATGAATGGAGAGGAAGAAAAACGGAGAGAAAAACGAAGCTTTAATAGATTCCAGGAGATACGCGGATCTAAACCCAAAGGGGTATAAGGCTGGCTAATAATGTTGCCTGGACGCGCGACCCGCCTGGAGATGAGGATTTCCATAACGGTCTTCGTGGATGGTTGAGGCGGTATCTGACTCGTTGCGTATTTTTAGAGCATGGATTTGTACTCCGTATGCTGGAATATTATCATTCTCTCAGAGAGTTTCCGTACGACGTAGAATACTTGGAGACAAGAACGATGTTGGATGTTCTACCGACTGAGCGGATCCTCAGCCTTGTAGGGCGAAGACAAGCCTCCTTGGCATTCTGTGCCAAACATCTATACGAATACGATGATTATGACTATAAAATTACTCGAATATTACCAGGATTGGTACCGCGAAAGAGGCAGAAGAGCGGCACATAGTGAAATTCCACAACGCTGCGGTCTTCTCCCATTCCAACACATTAATTACAGACTCACTCTGACCAAATACAGACTCACGGTGTCCAAGGACCACTCACTGGAAGATTGGCTCAGGCTGATCAAGCAGGTCAAAGATCTTCTGGGGCTGACAGGAATCCTGTTCTCCTACTGGTCTTTCGTCGACAAAGTGGGAGTCTTATCTTGCTGCCGAAGGAGGCTATTAAAGATGACGTTGGGATGAGGCTGCTGGGGTCCCGATTGGAAAATTCAGGTACCATCAGCTTACACAAGCAATGCGTTGGCTCTCTTTCTACAACTTACTCGAAGAATATCTCGAGCGGGCGCACAAATGGTCCAATGGTATCGCCCTGGGAGATACTGTAATCCATCGTGCTGTCCAACGGGAAGTCTTCGTTCAAGAGAAAGTCAAGGCTATTCAGAAGTCAATCGAATTTTCAGCCGGAAATAAGAGAGGGAGAGATAGAACTAACGCGACTGCGTGCGTATGAGAAAGTACTCTGGGGTCTAAGCGACGAACGCTGGAATATCCTTGGCACGATGGGAGAATTGGAAGGCGATATTCAACACGAGTGCTCAGCAGAGTCTTCAAACCTTGCAGAGCTCATCCAGACTGGTACTCTGCCAATGGCTGCGAGAAGATTGTGCTAAGCGAGGTGGCTGCTGTAAACGGGATTGTGAATGCTGCGAGAGACCCCGAACGATGGACCGTCGATGGAACCAAGGCTACTGCACCAGCGCGTGTGGCTGTTGTATTCACGCAAAGAGATATACAGATAGAGATATTTAACAAGGCGAACTGGATGATATCTCTTTCTTCGATGTTGCTTCTAAAATCCCGCGATACGCAGCTCGGATCAGTATGTCTGGGGTCTGAGCTTTTCGGATGAAATGGATTTGCTCTGAGTAAGAAGAGACTGAATAGGTAGTCGGCTGGGTAGAATAAAAGAAACCGAGAGCCCGCAACAAGTACGCACTCTCACGTCCAGTGTTCAAGTCTCGACACCTTTGGAATGGATGTAGGCTGTATCGATATTGATTTAATATTATAGAGCTCAGAGGCTTCTCCCCGTGGCCGTGCATGCCTGATGAAATTTTAGCATTGATCCTATTGTGGGAGAGGAACTGGGAATGTCTCCAAACCGTATCAATCGCCGCATACTGGCGTTGAGGAAACTGTCCAGTCTTCTAGCTTCGGAAGAAATCCTTGACGAGATTCTCGTTAAAGGTGAAATTTCAATATCCGTCTACTATGTTGTCCTGGGGCCGCAGGCATCCAACGACTGCCATAGATAGTTCAGGCAAGCATCAAAGTCGGTTTCGGGTGCAGTATCCACAGCATGTCGACTCCGTCAATCTCTGTAGTTACTCAAAATTGACTTTGCAGTGCTTTGCAGTTCGTAGTTGGAGTCAGAGTGCAGAGAAGCAGGGCACTCGGTGCGAGCCTAGACGTGGAGAATGTGACAACTCCTGAATTATCCAACTCAGAAGATACCAAGCTAGGAATAAAGACGTGAAGAAAGTGATAATCGAATATGTTCTGTTCATCTCGTTTCTCTGTGTTTGAACTAGAACCAAATCGATGTGTAGGCTCGCGATATCGTAAACGACTCGTACAAATATCAGTAGCTGAGTCTAGACCCATTTAGAGAAATGTATTATGAATCAAATAGAATAAACTCATTCAAAATTACAAAATGGCTGTACCAATCACTTTGCCGGGATGGGTTCAGTGTGGCTCTGTGTTTCCAGGTAAGTGCTTCCGATAACTACTAGACCATTTTGCTAACTCATATATAGATACCCTTCAAGCCTGTCCATTGCGTCGTGCAAACAAAAGATTGTCAAGGAATGACATGATATGTACATACCGTTCACAACTGCAAGTCCTTTGTCCTCTCCCAGACCAAGCGTAGGATTCTGACTGGTGTTTCTACCAGAATCTCTTGATGATCTCAGCCCTGACAAGCCCTCAGCCTCTACAATATTCAAATCGACCACAATACCGCCTATATCCATTCCAGGCCTCCTCTGTTCCATGTCCTTGGATGGCCTAGCGAGCGGCGAGTGATTCCGAAAACCCTGCACACCAACATGCCCAGTGCTGCCACTTCTCTGGCTGTGTAAGCTTGCTTTTGCTGTGGTGAGTTGAGCTGGAGTTTCGAGTTTCTTTTTAGCGACAGAACTTTATCGTTTGTAACCGTCACCAGGCAAGTTCCAGCTATTAACTTGTGTGTGTCATAGGGTTGCAATGCTACCCCCTCCTTTGACAATACTTCCTCGAGCCTCTACATCAGCCGCCTTCTATCTCTAGAAACAACTGCACACTCGGAGCCCAGGAAACCTCCCGGATTCGCATGACACATTACAAGACAGTAAATAAAATCCCATCCACAAGGGTGACAACCCATATCCCCCAGCCAACTCCCGAACCCCAATCGGCCGCAGCCGAATCGGACTTTGTCCCTTGGTCTTTCGCTGAAGGTTTGAAAAGCATCAGTCGCACAACGAAGATAGGAACAACCGGTATGGTTTTTGGTGGGCTGATTCTTCTGGCGCTAATTAGAGTGACGGGAAACCTGGCTACCATTGTCGCCAGGGACTGGAGCGCGAGCAAGTGGGTGTGTCCAGCCTCAGGCCCTGACAAACAATGTTCTAATTCATTTGTCTTAGTCACAGATTCAAAAAGTCCCGGTGCCACAGCCAATGTCAACGGAGCAGTGACAGGAAATTTATACGGCCATCCATGGCAGCAAGTGAAACACCCTATTTTTCATTGTCAATGTAAACACTGATCAATGCATTAAGTTAAACGGTCGGTTACAGATTAGCTGCAATCGCTGCAGGAGCAGCAGAGACAATCTGTCTCCAGTTCCGCCGCATCAATAGGGCCAACAGCAGGACCAACCAGTTCCCATAGGTACCAGCTCTAGCCGCCCATTTAACACCAACAGCAGCCGGTCACCGCTGTTGCAGCAAAGGTGGACGTTTCACAGGCAATGGCAAATGTGAAACCGGTAAGCAATCCCAAACACCGATCAATGCTTCCCGGTTGTCCCCGGTTGTGCCTGGCTATTGGGGTCCAAGAACGAAAATGGCGATAATGATGTTGGGGAAGATCCTGAGCCTTGCCGCGGGTGGCCAAGGGATGAAAAGCTGAGGGCTGTCTGATGGAAATGTCTGTCGCGTCCACTAGCCTTTGTGCTATAGGTATGAAAAAATGTGCGTCTTCGTCGAGTGCCCTTCCTTCCTGTAACCTTTTCTACAGGTAAATTGCTCCCTGTGCTCTTTTTCTGCGGTTGGCGAAGCCTAATGCAGGTTGGTAGTTTAGTACTGTTAACTCTTAGTGCTGCATGAAGAAACCATCTCTGATTAAACAACCAGCCCGTAAATATGACTGGATGAAAAAAGAGAGAAAAAGAAAATCTATACAGGCTCTATTCATGATTTATCTCTCAAATTTTTTCTTCTATAGCCATGCTCGCTATCGTTAGTAAAGTTATTTGTTCGTTGAATTGAGTAGCCAGCGGTATAGGGCACCGAAATCCGGCAGCCGAGGCAGACCCACCGCGCATGACGGACATCCCGATGTTGACAGCAATACATCTACACCACTACATCACCAACCTTGACATTGACATTGACCACAATGACCGACCTCACACCAACACTCAACACCCTATTGACAGAAAAACACTCATCTAAAACCATTCCACCATCAACATCCCGCCTCCCATCCACCGAAACCGCCGATGACTTCCTCAAGGAAGCATACCGCATCGTCCGTCCCTCAAACCGAACGAAGTCACGGAAACAACTAAGCTAACAAAGACCAACTACAGAACTCCCACATTGCTTCCCTCCTCCACTACCTCCAAAAAATCCGCCACTCCTATCTAACAACAACAAATGTGCCGCCGCCCTCGCAGCGCCAACAACTCCGCCGCACCTCTTCCGTCTCGAAACATCCCCAACCCCAACCATACCAAAACGGACAAGAAAAGCAGCAAGGCACCCTAACAGACTCTCAACGCGACGAAATTGACGCCTCAACCTCGCTCCTCCTCCGCGACCTCTCATCCTCCATAACAAACCTGTCCTCCGCCGAGTCGCTCCGCCAGGAAACCGAGTCTACGTTGCTGCGCAAGAAATACGGGTCAACGACTTCTGTTCTGCTCCGCTGGGCGAGCGGTGGATTGGATAAGAATGAAGAACACAAGTCTGACGAACAGCGCAGGGAGGAGGAGATTGTGAGGTATGTACGTGTTGTTAGGGAGGGCGTGCTGTGGTTTCTGAGGAGGGGGTTGGAGGATGTTGTTGGCGTGCAGAGAGAGATGGTGGAGAGGAGGATTGAGAGGGTTAGGGAGAGGGAGAAGAGTGTGCTGTATAAGGCTGCTGGTGCTGCTGCGGGGATGGGGACGCCGATGAAGGCGAGGGGGGAGGGTGCGACAGGCGAGAATCTGGGTGTGGGTGGTGGGTTGGATACGCACGATGCGGCTGCAATTAGCGAGAACGAGGTCGCTGCGATTGAAGCAGAGTTATCGCCCGAGCAACTGCAGTTGTTTGCGGAGGAGAATGATACCATGCTACGGTATTATGAGGATACGCTTGATAAAGTGCAGTACGTTTCCGTTCCCTTTTCTCCGCACTACCCTATTTCCCCACACTCTGGACATACAGGTACTAACGGTGGCAGACATGCGGAGAAGTCGCTCCTCGAAATCGCCTCCCTCCAACAAACCCTCGTCGGGCATCTAGCCACGCAAGAAGACTACATCAACCAGCTCGTCACAGACGCGAGCAATACGACGACGAACATCGGGGAGGGTAATAAGGAGCTGAAGCGCGCGACTGAGCAGCGCAGTACGGCACAGGCGGTATTTTGGGGGACGGTTGGATTGTGTACGTGGTTGGTTATTTGGGATTTAGTATTCTGATCTAGAAGGATATCGATAACGAGAACAAGGACAAGATCAGGGTATAAACAGTGGTGATTACGGTCATTATGATTATTGTCTGGTGCAGACATAGTCATCCCTATCCCTAGTAATGCAGACTGATCGTGACAAGAACAAGAAGGTTATGAGGTCTCGCGCACGACGGCATCGACCGAATCGGCAAAGTAATCCAGGTTATGCGAGTTCAGACCCGCCATGGAGATACGGCCGTTTTTAGTCTGGTCGGATAAGTTATTAGCCAGTTGTACAGTTGTCATGCAGATCATGCAAGTGACAGGTGGAGCCATGTGTAAAAGAAAAAAAAAAAAAGAAAGGTAGAGAAGGGAAGGACGGCTTACCATGTAAATGTGATATTTTTCACGCAACAGCTTCACCTGCTGCTCGCTCAAACCAGTAAAACTGAACATCCCGATCTGGTTCGTAATGTGTTCCCACGACCCCGGTGTACGCTTTGCCTCGAGACGATCGCGCAGGCCCGTACGCATAGCAACGATACGACCGCTCATCGTGCGCAGATCCTCCTCCCATGCGGCGAATAACTGGGGATCATTCAGAATGCGACTCGCAAGTTGCGCACCGTACGCAGGCGGGTTCGAAATCTCCGAGCGCTGCAGGACAGCAAGTTGGGAGCCAATGTTCTCAGTAGCCTTAGCCGCATCGGGTCCCGGCGCGGAGACGAAATGAAAAGCACCGGTACGCTGGCCGTACAGACCAAAGTTTTTCGCGAACGACTGCGCAATGCACAGCTCGAAACCATGGTCGACAAAGTGCCGAATCGCCCACGAGTCACGTACAAGATCTCCCGACGCGAAACCCTGATACGCACAGTCAAAGAACGGGAAATGATTTCTCTCCCGCATCATCAGCGCAATCTGCTTCCACTGGTCCTGCGTCGGATCGACACCCGTCGGGTTATGCGCACACGGATGCAACAACACAATCGACCCGGGCGGCGCCTCCCTCAACGTAACCATCATCCCCGTAAAGTCCAGCCCCTTCGTCTTGGCCGAGAAATACGGGTACTGCGCCACCGAGAGGCCCACGTTCGAGAAGATCTGGTGGTGATTCGCCCAGGTCGGGTTGGAGAGGTAGATGGTTGGTTTCGGGGAGGAGGGGTGGAAGCGCGAGAGGAAGAGGCCGCCTAGGTGAACTGCGCCGGTGCCGGAGATTGTTTGCACGGTGCTGACGCGGGACTGGGTAATTGCTGGGGAGGAGGGGCCCATGAGGAGGGATGCGGCCGCGCTGGTGAAGGAGGCTAGGCCTTTAATGGGGAGGTATTCGTTGAGGGTCGGGATTTCGTGGATGTCGTTGCGGACCTATTCCCGTTAGTACTCTTTGCTGTATATATCGGGGGGGTGTAGGAGGAATACCTTCTGCACAGAAGGCAGAACCCACGGCTTCGCATCATCGTCTCTGTAGGCACCAATAACGAGATCGATCTTCTTATCGGACGGATCGCGCTTGAAATCCTGCGCTAGACCGAATAGCGGATCAGGCGGAGCAGCAGCGATGACCGATGAAGAGAAGACGGGATCATGAGAATGTGCCGAAGGAGACATGATGTGTGAGGAGAGATTGGCGAGACGTTGGGAGGGAGCGGAGGAAGAAGAGGAGGAAGTTGAAAGGGCGGGAGTGGAGGATGGCATGGTGACTGATATATGGGGAATGTTGATGAGGAGTCACACGACGGTAATTGCCTCAAAGAGTTCACCGATCGAATATATTACAAGATACTTATACAGTGAACGGCATGTTACAGGAATCGCGATATTAAAGAGTATTTATATGCGCCAGTCAGGGACCAGGACCGAGGATGTCGGTTCACATGTCCTTTCTAGTAGTATCTTATGATTACTCCGTACGGTATTCCTATCCTCTCCTATATTTTATGCCATTTCTATAATAATTCTCGACTCCATCTTCTGCCTTATACTCCGCATGTCTACTCCAATCTCTCCGCATAAAATCCCGCATTCGAGTTGGCCAACAGAAACTGGTCTTTTGTCAATTTGCCACGGACTTTTTCCGACGGTTTTACGTCTCCTCGCGTCGAGAACGCTCCATCCAAAGCACGTGCATACTTCACTGTAGTACTCTGTACATGTTTGTACAGAGTGAACACTGCTGCTTGCTGTACAGTGCACATCAAGAATGTGAATGTCGGGTCCTATATAAAACATAGATAATTTCCAGAAATAATCGCAAATACTACTCTGTACCTGATCGTCCCTGACCTGACCCATAAACGACAATGCCCCTCGGCGACCCAGCCCCCCAACCCCCAAGCCTACTCGGTTACCATCGCCCATTGTCGCCCACCGCAGCAGTCAGAGTATCGCCGTTATGTCTAGGCACGATGAATTTCGGCTCTGCGTGGCGCGAGAAAATGGGTGATTGTGCCAAGGATGAGGCATTTCAGATAATGGATCGGTTTTATGACCTTGGGGGCAATTTCATTGATACGTAAGTTGCGGGACTTTGGTGATCAGAACAAGGTATTGAAGACTGGAGGTGCTAATGGTGTTGATCGACAGGGCGAATTTCTACCAAGCAGGAGAATCCGAACAATGGATCGGAGAATGGATGCAAGCTCGCGGGAACCGTGATCAACTAGTGTAGCCCTCCCCCCTCCTGCTATACTTGTATACCCCTCCAAAATCCCCAAAGAGGTACTAAGAAGTAAAAGGCTAGCAACAAAATACACGGCAACCTGCGCCCCCAACACCCCCCTCCCCAGCAACACAACCGGCAACTCCCTCAAATCCCTGCACCTCTCTGTCGCCTCATCCCTGCGCAAATTGCAGACAGATTACATCGACATCCTCTATCTCCACTATTGGGACTTTACAGCCTCCATTACCGAGGTCATGCACGGCCTCAACGCGCTCTTCCTGGCTGATAAGGTGCTGTATTTTGGTATCTCGGATACGCCCGCGTGGATCGTGGTTAAGGCGAATGAGTATGCAAAGGCAAACGGACTAAGAGGGTTTAGTGTGTACCAGGGGAAGTGGAATATGGGATGTCGGGATTTGGAGAGGGAGATTCTGCCGATGTGTCGCGATCAGGGCATGGGTGTTGTGCCATGGGGTGGGGTGGGGGGTAGTAAGTATCGGACGAAGGAGAGGAGGGATGGTGAGGCGGGATCGGGGGACGGGAGGAAGGTGCCGCTGAGTGAGAATGATGTGAGACTTTCCGGGGTTATTGAGGGGATGGCGCGGAGGAAAGGGGTGGAGTTTCATGCGTTGGTACGTCTGTTCAACCCCTACTGGGTTTCATTTGTGGCCCCGACTAACGGTGTTGCAGTGTCTGGCATATCTCCTGCACAAAGCGCCGTATGTCTTTCCGCTTGTTGGACAGCGGAAGGTTGACCATTTGCTGTCCAATGTGACGGCGCTCAGTATCAAGTTGACGCCCGAGGAGATCCGGGAACTTGAAACGGTGATCCCGTTTGATATCGGGTTCCCCTTGAACTTCCTCTTCGGGGGCCATGCGGGAGTCAACTATAGTACCGAGCTGACGGCGGCGGATGTGTACTGGACTACCAGGGTAACATGGATAGATGTCCCGCCGCCGCAGAGGCCGATTGAGCCGAGAAGTCAGAAACCTTAGGATAGAAAATAGGACAGGCTCAGAATGTCATAATCGTGTTCCAACATATATACAAGCATTTTCGCCCGGCGACGCCAGCCAACGCCAAAATCAATCATACAGTCCGTCATTATTCATATACCAACAAGCATTGCAATATACATAACCATCACTGTGGAGGGTCGGGCTGTGGTTCACCGTGCGTGCGAGTCCTTATCCGGAAGCGCTCGCGGAGGCGGGTAGAAAGCCGGTTCCTTTGTCGTTGCTCGTCGGCTTCATCGGCCTCCCCGCTGGTTCTGGCTTCTTCCCGTACGGTCCGAAGGGCAGCTAGTCGTTCCTCAACCGTGGCCTCCCGCATGCGACGTGCGTTCAACGTGCTGGAGAAGTAGCCGGTGAGACGTCGTTGACGTGTCTGCCGTTCCGGTGTTGGATCGCGGGTTTGAGGGTGACTGTCGGTGCCTTGCTCTTCCCCCTGTTGTTCGTTTTGGGGAGGGTTGAGATCAATGCGACTGCGATCGTTAGCTCGTATTCTGACGTGTGGACGTAAAGGAGAAAGAAACATACCACAATGGACAAGTCCCAGACACATTCACCAACCATGGATCGATACACTCGGGATGGAACTTGTGGTTGCAAGGGAGGACCCGCAAATCCTGCCCCTTGACAAAGTCATCCGTACAGATCGGGCACGAAAAGTTACCGGCGTCGGGGGCGGACGGGGTTGCACTCGATCGTTTCTCATCTTTTGACGGAACTTCGTCAGGTGACGCAGGCTGGACGGTGTCACGAGCCGGGGTTGTCTCCTTGCGTTGTTGCTCATCATCGGCAGGGGCTTCTACTCCAGACTCCGGGATTCCCATCTCCACGTCACCTTTGGC
Source organism: Aspergillus sp. S3505 (assembly GCA_023627475.1). Classification (NCBI taxonomy): domain Eukaryota; kingdom Fungi; phylum Ascomycota; class Eurotiomycetes; order Eurotiales; family Aspergillaceae; genus Aspergillus; species Aspergillus sp. S3505. Next base: position 46,521 of record JAMAHJ010000058.1, on the reverse strand, counting down.
GGGATCGGGTTTGCCTTCGGGTTCATCACCGAATTTGACAATGGGTATGGTTTCCAACATCGCTCTGGCTATACCTCGTGCTCGACTTTGACGACTCCTCCGTCCGGTGGCGTATCGGGGACCATATCGTTCGGGATGACGATGAGCGCGGATGGCGCCGGTAATGATGATGGCGAGAAAGAGGACGGTAATGATTCCGGTGATACTATATAGAATGATCATAGCTATCATGGGTTAACAAACTGAACCACGCCGCGTCCAAACACAGCACCAACCCGTATTAGGACTCCCGCCCGATGAATCATTGTTATCATCCCCACTACCAGGGTTGCCCGTAGGCATGTAGGCCGACATGTTCAGACGTCCGGAGGACCGGAATCAAATATCGAGGCCGTTGCTATGGAAGATTCAACAAAAAGAATGCGTACGCGCCCAGCACGTCGTCATCCGCAGCAGCTATATAGATATAGATATAGTAGTAGCAGCGCAAAAACCGAAGCTGCTATAGGTGGATAAATGCGCCCGGCACGTCTGACATCTAACAACGCAGAATCGGGCGATTGAGTCGATACGGACGAATGAATTGGGGCGACGTGGATGCGGCCGTCAGCAATTGTGGCTTACCGAAGCCCAAGATCGAGTCCACGAGTCGCTGTCGACTTCTCGCAGTGCAATTTGATGACCCGTGAGATGACTCGCGAGATGAACCGAGGAACCCGCGGCAGAGACACTGGATGGAAGAAACTAGACGAGAGACGACGGGACCAGCCCCATAAACTGATATGACACAAACGGGAATGGGGGGCAAAAAGAAGATGGCGAAATGACCCCGGATGACAGCAGAATAAAGGAAGACAAAAAAAAAAAAAAAAAGGTCGAAAGAAGAAAGAAATGGGAAAAGGCGATGAGGGGGGTTGGGAGAGTTCATTCGGTTTAGTCAGCGCCGATCATTGCGGAGATCCTCCAGTTCATCACTCCCGATACATACTACGTACAGCGTGTTAGAGCACTGTACTTGTACTTGTTCCCTGTATGCGCTCTATGTACTCTCTACCTGTTCTTGTACTGTGTCCGTGCAAGTAGTACAGGGAATTTAAGTCTATCAAATACGAGTAGGTACAGAGTGGTACAGAGTACATGTGACTCGGTCCTTCTCCGCTCGATCCGATTCCGGAGGGATCATCCTTTATCTGCATTTTCCATTTCCGGACTTCAGCAAGTATCTGGGGGCATATATTCCGGACTCTATTGAGCATGCCAACCCGTGATAGATTATAGATTGATAAAGAAAGATATGTGGCTACAGTATAATATGTGCAGCTCGCAATACCTTCCAGCATATTATTCAGAATTATGCGCATAACCCCGGAATCTCACGGCTTGGCAGGCGGGGTGGAACATTGGCAATCCTGTTTTGCCAGTGATATCATTTGTGCATGCAAGTACTGAGTATCGAGTACACCACTATGTAAGTAATCTCTGCAGTAAGGTCTTCTAACTACTAGGCACTGTAGCCGGGTGACGCGTCGGTGTAATCATGCCTTAACGGTATGATTCTCGGCGCTGTACTCTGTGCTCTGTTCATCTGTTTGGTATATGCATAACTAACTAAATAAGCTGTCTATAACTCAGCCGGCAAATAAATCCACCGTCCCGTGGCTAAATATATGGCTTCCCTAATTGGTTACTCTTCGCTTGCACGACCAATCAGAGACCAAGTTCTCGCTCTCGACCGGAGTCTGGACTATCCATCGGCCCCAGGGCTCCGCAATAACCGGGCCGTTCATTGGACCGAGAACTGCGGAGGGTTTGCCGCGGGCAAGGCCGAGGCTCTGAGGGGGGAAGAGAATTTCCAGACCAGACAAGGAAAAGAAAGGGAAGGAAAAAAAAAAAGGGACGAAGAAAGACGACAGAAACGGTATAATCAGTGGATATGAGAAAAGTGCGATAGGGAAGGCGAAAGAAGAACATCCGAATATGGGCAGTCAGTGATGGTCTCTCTTTCCTTGTCTCTAGTCACCGGCATGGCAATTCCCTCGTTCAGTCCTCATCACTCGCTTCACCACATTCTCTACCTTTTTGATTCTCCATAAACAATAATGGTCTCTCCCTCGTCCGCCTTATCCGCTCATAGGCGCGCTCTAGACGAAAGAAATCGAGCCGTCTGGGGTAAGCGGTTTGATTCGAAACCTGTCCGGTGAGTGTCAGATCGCGTCTCTCCAGCCAATGACCACCATGACTCGGGATTAACCAAGCGATTATCATCAGCCCAGTAACGGCCGATTTGGATATCGAATACAACGAACTCATCCTCTCCTGGAAGGCGTTTCAGGACAATCTCGCGCCTCACGACCAGACCGACTTCTTCCCGCACCCTCAAAATAGCCGCGATGTCATTGCCTGTGTCCGCAGCATCCAATCCACCTGGGTTGCCAGTTCCCAGAAACACCTCTTCAGTACCGCCATGAAGCTTTGTGACCGGTTCCTGGCCACTGTGGACTCTCATTCCGTCCTCCTGACCATCCTCCCGGATTACGAATGCTATGGCTCTCTCTTTTACGGTGTGTTGCAGTCGGCCTTCAAGGTGGGTAACCTGACTCAGGCGTGCCGCTCACTTTGCTAAACCGTTAAGGCATCTGCAAACTACCCCAGGGTCATTGATGGTCTCTTGAAAGCCCTGGTCAAGGTCAACGAATCCATCTGTCTGCCCGGAAAGAACCCCTCTGATGCTGTCGAAGACATGACATCCCGAGTCGTCCGTTTTTACTCCCTCGTTTTCTTCCTGCTGGCCGAATTTATGGACTGGTATGTGCGACGGGCCAAGTGCCGCTTGCTGAAAAGCCCCAATCACGAACCCTACGCCCATCTCGAGAACCTCGTGTGCACCGTTCGCTCCCAGGGGCTCGATATCATGCGTGAATTCATCGACGGGTTGAATCTGGAGGACCGTGGATGTGCAAAGAAACGACGAACCATGCTAGCCAATGCCTCGTATCTATGGGAGGAAGCTCGCATCCGCCAGGTCGGCCTGCAGGGAAAGGACCGTCATGTTGCCGCCCAGAACACCATCATTCGCCATTTGATTTGGGATTTGCAGGACGATGACGTTCAACGGTGTCGCATGAGAGAGGAGCGAGAGTTTCTCCTGTGCAAATGGCTCGATGCGGCCAACGGTCAGTTGCGTGCGGTTGCTGAACAGAAGAGTGGCATTGCCTGTTTGACCGCCACTCCTTCGCAGGACCTAGGTATGTTTCGTCACGCCCTGAACGAACAATCCGTCCGCTAATATACCAGCTACGTCTCGATTTGATTGGTCCTACGGTTCCCGGCGCAAATACACTCGAGTCGAATTTCAATACGCATCCGCACATTTGCAGAATTACTTTGACAATGACGATCAGATTGTCTACTTTGAACCTGATATCGAAGTCGTTACGGAAGACAACGTCATATCCTCCTTGTGTCAGTGGGGTATGGGCTCCAATTCGCAGGTGTTGGCCGTAGGAGGCTCGCCGACTACCTTTCCCAGTCCTGTTGCTTTGATTTCCGCTTGCTACGCCTTCTATGCCCGTGAAGCAAAACTGCCGGTAATTTCGCACTTTTGCTCCCTACCACTCGAGACCCGAGAGAATGTCACGCCGTTCGAACAAGGCTTGCTCGCCCTCGCTTATAGTATGATTCGCCAGCTGGTCGATTGCTTACCGCCAGTGGTGGACAGCAATGTAGCCTGTCATCTCAACTGCGAGCGGTTTCGATTCCTGAACGACACTCTCGCATGTTGGAAGGAGGTGTTATCCCTGATCGACTGCCTGCTGTCTCTTGCGCCTCCGCTTCTGGTTTGTGTGATTGATGGTCTGGACGTGCTTCAGGATGAGACGACTGATGTATATATCCGGTCTTTGGTACGGGTCCTTTTGACGCACACGCGACATGAAACGATGAAGATGCCTGATGGAAAACACGGTCAGCGAGTCTTGCTCAAGGTGCTGTTTACTGTGGCCGGACGACCGAGCTCGCTAGTGGAAACCCTGTCGGAAAACCTGCACATTCTCACCGAGTCGAATCGCGTTGATCCGACGCTTCTGGCAGATGACCCGGCTTTGATTTCCGATGCTGCTGTTGTTATGAATGTATGATCTCTTTTATTATCACGGTTTGGGTACGGTTTTCGTACTTCATGATGGCTACATGGACTGTATAGTGTAATGATTAGTAAAATTAATAGACTTTTGGTCGTTTGGAGTAATGTGACTGGCATTTTTCGATTCTTTACGTGCGGGAGAAGTCTTATTTTCATACATGTCTCTACCAGAATTGATTCCGCTATACATGAATATTCCAATATGGCATTTTCAGGGGGAAAAATAATCAGAAAAAAAAGCCATTCTAGACTATTGATTCTATTTTACTTTCATGAAGACACTGGCTGACTCGGCATGTAGAGCTACTCTACTCCGCACTATGCAGCATCACCTATGCAAACATTAAGTGAACACCAGAAAGCAACCTCGGGCAAGCAGGTGAGGTATCCTTGGTATACTCGTTGCAATTGTTACCTTCATTTCTGGCTAAATTCTCCAGCACACACGGATATCGGTTTCCGAACGGGTCGGAATTCATTTTACTGTGGCCCAAGGTGTGTATATATAGTTATATATAACATATATATCCTGTGAACCCATCGCACCCGCTTCAACAAACCAAACCCAACAAGATGACTACCACAAACGGAACAAACCGTACCAACAATAGCACCAGACTTTTCAACGCAGAGTCACCAAGATTATCCGACTTTCAACAAATTTGCTCCCGCATCGTGGACCCAGCCGAGTATCCACTGGCATCCTCCATCGCGCACAACATCCCTATCTACGAAATTACCAAATTCGATTCGGCAAACCCATCCACTACATCCACTCTACAAGATGAATGGTACGACATTCTCGCTACAGGACCGGGCGTCTTCGTCCTGAAGGGCATGTACGACCCAGCGAAATACGAACAGACGCTCACCGCAACAAACGAATCATTCGAGCGCATAATCACCCGCGAACGCAATGACCCCACCAAGCCCAAGGGCGACCATTTCGCAGCATCGGGGAAGAACGATCGCATCTGGAATTCCTTTGGAAAACATGCCCTTGACGATCCTAATTCGTTCCTGCACTACTATGCCAACCCCTGGCTTTCCGTTGTCAGCGAGACCTGGCTGGGACCCGGGCATCGGGTGACGGCACAGTGCAATATTGTGAAACCAGGCGGGAAGGCGCAGGATAGTCATCGGGACTATCATCTGGGTTTCCAGGATCTGGGTGCTTGTGCGAAATTCCCGAGGGGATTGCATTTTGCGAGTCAGTTTCTGACGTTGCAGGGTGCTGTTGCGCATAGTGAGATGCCTATTGAAAGCGGCCCGACGAGGTTTCTGCCGTTTAGCCAGACGTATGAGATTGGGTATCTTGCGTGGAGGAGGGAGGAGTTTCGGGAGTTCTTCCAGAAGAATTACGTTGCATTGCCGCTGGCCCTTGGTGATGGAGTTTTCTTTAACCCTGGTTTATTTCATGCAGCGGGGGCGAACGAGTTACCTGCTGAAACGGGGTTTCATCGCAAGGCGAATTTGTTGCAGGTTAGTTCTGCGTTTGGGAAGCCCATGGAGACTGTTGAGACGGTGCCGGTTGTACAAGCTTGCTGGGAGGGCTTGACTCGTCGGTTTAAGGAGGCTGGTGAGGTTGATAGGGAGTTGAGGTTGTTGGTGAGGGCTATTGTGGAGGCGTATCCGTTTCCGACGAATTTGGATAAGAGGCCTCCTGCGCCGAGCGGGATGGCGCCTGAGAGTGAGCAGGATATTGTGCTTAGGGGGTTGGAGGGTGGTTGGAGTGAAGAACAGGTGGTTAAGGAACTGTTGAAGATGCAGGATGATTCTAAGTAGTTTATTTTTGGTGATTGATTAGGGCTGGCTTTGATGCCGGGTATTTAGAAATGGCAGTCCGGACAAATGCAATGCCATCTGCCATCCCTTTCCATTTGAAACAAAAAAAGAATTACTGCAGAATGGATGTCATCATTAGTTATTTCAATAAGACTGTTTAGTACATCTCTTTCGTCAATATAAGATCCGGAATGCAGCATTCCCCGTTGCGCCGTAACGTACCCAAACATCCACCCCTTCACAATAACGAGCACACCTCCACTGCCATATCCTTTTCTTCTTCCCTAAAATTCTCAGTTCTGAATACAAACGCTACATCGCATATGCATATACAGTTCACAGGCTACAAACATGACCCGTCCCGGCATCGCGCAGAAGCGCCTCACCTCTCATCGCTTCCATCAAATCCCCGAGACACCAGCGGAGGATGAGTCAATGATGGCGAACGATGTTACTATTGATATTCCGTTGAATGAAGAAGATGAACACGGACACAAACATGAACAACATGGACATGACAATCATCAGCAAAACCAGCAAAACCAGCAAAACGAGGACCAACATGAAAAGCAAAACCACGAAGACCAAACAGATGCACACAGTAAAAGTGACTCCATCTCCTTCTTCAGATACCACAGTTCAGTAAGCAACGACGAAGAAGGCAGTGAGAAAACAAACCTCGTTCCCGACTGCGACGCATCCTCAATAGGCCGACGCCGGAAACCAAAGAACCGCAGAGCAAACAACACCCACACCAATTACACGTTCAACTTCAACTCCAGCGAAGACCAGGCAGAGCAGTCCCCAAGGGCAAACCTAACCCGCCTCCACAGCCTCTACAAATCTCTCATGAACTCCTCCATCATTATTCGGTACCTAGTCTACATAACGCCCCTTGCGATCATAATCGCAATACCGATTATCGTGGGTGCAACGGCAACTCCGTATGCTACTATTGGGGGTGTTAAGCTGTGCTGGTTCTTTGCTTGGATCGAGGTTGTGTGGCTGAGTTTGTGGGTGTGTAAAATTCTGGCGAGGGGGCTGCCGTATGTTTTCCAGAGTTTGTGGGGGATTGTTAGTCCTGGGAGCAGGAGGTATGCGCTTGTGTTAAGGGCGTTGGAGATCCCCATTTCGTTGGTTGGGTGGACCGGTGTTTCTTTAATCAACTTTTTCCCGGTACATTTTCTCCCCTGAGCCATGGACTATAGAAAGATAGTGGAAGCTGACCAAACAGATAATGGCATACAACCCCATCCAAAAAGCGCATGGCGACACGAACCCCAAGTCCTGGGAGAAATCAGTCAAGAATATCCTCTTCGCCTTCTTCGTATGCAGTCTTATCTTTCTCACCGAGAAGACGATGATCCTGCTGATCTCGATAAACTACCACCGGAACCAATTTGACGCCAGGATCAGAAAGTCCAAACGACATGTCCAACTGCTCAGTACACTTTATGAAGCCTCGCGGATAATGTTCCCGATGTACTGCAAAGAGTTCTACGATGAGGATGCGGCTATATGTGACTCGATGCTTGCGGCTGCTGGGGGTACTGCATCGTCGAATAGTTCGTTTCTGCGAGGAAGGACTGGGATTACCCGGAACGTAGGGCAGAATGTTAATAGATTTGCAGATCAGATTACCGAGGCTTTGGGCAATGTTGCGCAGGAGGTTACGGGGAAACAAGTGTTTAACCCTACTGCGGCGCATTCCATCGTGACGCAGGCGTTGGAGCGGAAAAGGTCTTCCGAAGCGCTGGCGAGGCGGATCTGGATGTCGTTTGTTATTGAGGGGCGGGAAGCGTTATTCCTTGAGGATATTGCTGAGGTACTTGGGGCTGAACGAGAGGGCGAAGCTGAGGAAGCGTTTCAGTTGCTTGATCGTGATGGGAATGGGGATATCAGTCTTGATGAGATTATTTTGGGTGTTATGGAGATGGGGCGGATGCGGAGAGCGCTGCATCATAGTCTACATGATGTGGACCAGGCGATTCAGGCTCTAGATAACCTGCTGCTCACTGTAGCCGGAATCGTTGGCGTTCTCGTGTTCGTGTCCTTCGTTACAACGGGCTTCGGAACGGTCATTGCAGCAGGCGCTACATCGCTGTTATCACTCAGCTTCATATTCTCAACGACCGCCCAAGAAGTCCTAGGCTCCTGCATCTTCCTCTTCGTCAAGCACCCCTTCGACGTGGGTGATCGCGTTGACATCAGCGGCCGCTCGTACATGGTCGAGCGCATCTCCCTGCTCTTTACGGTCTTCCACTGCGTCTCAGACCACCGTATAACACAGACATCCAATGCAACTCTAAACACCCTCTGGATCGACAACATCACCCGCGCAGACGCCATGCATGAGAGCCTCACCATCAGCGTAAACTTCAACACCACTTTCGTTGATATCCAGTCCCTGCGAGGTGAAATGGAGGCGTTTGTGAGAAATAAGGAGAATTGTCGAGACTTCCAGCCCCATGTCGATGTTGATGTGCTGGGCGTAGGTGATGACACGGATAGATTGCAGTTGCGTGTTGATATCCGGCATAAATCGAACTGGGCTAATGAGTGCGTGAGAGCTTCGCGCCGGTCGAAGTTCATGTGTGCTTTGGTGTTGGCTATGAAGAAGCTCCGTATTCGTGGCCCGGGTGATGATTTCACAGCCAGCCTGGAGGATGAGCAACCACCAGCCCCATCTATTAATACTGACAACAGCACCGACAAACGCGGCTCGGATACAAGTGGCCAAATCCGCGCAGCACAAGAACAAGGACAATCCACCGCACACCTCATGGTGCCCCACGAAGCCAATCCCGCACCAACAGGAGCCAGAACAACTGGGTATAATAAGGATCGGGAGCAGTCACCCGTGTCTACAAACTCACTAGCATTCTCATCCCACTTCCACCACCGCAGCATACCCTCGCGCCAGAATACCAACACAGGCCATCAGCCGGCAACGACGACAACAGCGAGTCTTCCTGAGTTTCCTGATGATACGTATCAAACACCTGCTACGTCGCCGGAGCGTATGCGCCGTGTGAGCACCGGTGTGAGTATGCGGTATAATACCAGTACGCCTGCGCAGCAGATTGTCTCGCGGGGATCGTCGACGGGGCACCGAAGTAGGAGTACGAATCCGAGTGAAGAGAAAAATGAGCCCACTTCGCCGTATCCTGTGAGGTACCGGCCGTTTAGCTATCAGGCGTATCCTGGTGGTGCAAGTGTTGGTGTTGAGGCCATGGAGGAAGCGATGCCGCCAGAACATTCGGCACCCGAGGTGCAGAGATCAAGCTATTATTACCCATACTCACACACGGAAACCCCGTACCAGCCGTACCGGGAGAATGGTCAACATCACAGTGGCGTGCCGGTTTATGACGAAGTTTTCGGGCCAGCACAAGGAGAACAATATAGACAAGAAGAGCAGCTGAAGCAAGAGCAGCAGCTGCAGGAACTGCTCGAATTACCCTCTGGACTACAATATTCGGATAACGAGTCTGGTCATGGAATGGATCCAGTTTCGCCATTGCCTCCTTCGCCGGCTGGGCATTCGAATGGGTCACGAGCTGGGTCTGAGGAGCAGGGGATTGGGAAGCCTCGGGGGCCGCGGTGATTGCTTTGCTAAGTTAGTTTGTTCGTGAGGTGATTTGTGATGGAGACTGTATAACTAGATGACGAAACGGATACCCGGAGGACACATTCGTTCATAGGAGTTAAGAGCTATCTATTACTATAATACAATCGTCAACTGTTTTTTCTTTCATAGCAGTCATACCAAGCCTAAACTAGTCCTGTAGCAAATCGAGCGATCCCTTATTTAGTCTCCTTGTACGGATACCCCACCGGATCATCCTTGCGAGTCCAGATCTTGGTCTTCCTCTTGTTCACGACATGTTCCACCCAGACTTCCCTAGTGTGCGTCGCCTTGAACTTTCGAATCCAGCGGGGGTCCCAGAGTTCACTGGCAATTCCCAGGTCCTTGCAACATCGCACCAACGCGTTTGAGCGACATCCCTCTGTCGCGGTGGGGATTCCGTCTGGCGAGAAGTAGTCCTGTTCACCACGAGCGACAGAGACGAGCCTGTTACCGTTAGCAACCATCAACCTGAAAAGTAGAAAGTATGGCATAGAAGTGTACCTTCCATTACAAACTAAAGCATACTCCCTCGTCACTGTCTTGGGCGTAACAATACTCTCACTTCTAGGAACCAACCCCCATCCACCTGGTCCAAACGCCTTGTTCAAAATCCGTCTGTATTTGATCTCCGGCAGATACAAGATCCCGTCAGGCTTGATCTCGACCTCCTCGGGGTCCGTAGGCGCGAGCAACACATCCGCGGCTTCCTTGGGGAACGGGGCTGCACTCAGTCCATGGAACGAACGTGTCCAGTCAATCTTCTCCTCAGGTGTTGTCTCCAGCTCTAGCGGCTTGTCTGAGAGGCCGGTCTTGGAGATGTTGGGAGTGGTCTGGTGGTTCGGAGTTGGAGCGAGGATGCGAGAGGCGCGGTCTGCGGGAGTTCGTGAGGTTGATCCTACGGATGTGGTCGACTGGGAGGCGGGGATGGAGGAAGTTGAGGATGCAGAGGGGGGTGTAGCGGGTTGTTGTTGTTTCAGAGATGGGGAGGTGGTTATCATGCGGGTGAGGGTGATCGACGGCGTGTAGCTGGTTGGATACACGGTATGAGAGCTCGGGACGAGGGTTTGGGTCTGTCTGAGCGATCTCAAAGCTCCTGATGCCCGCAGAGAGCGAGTGAGCTGCGAAACCGGCATGGCGTGGTTGGGAGTGGAGGAGTGCCTGTGATTGCTATGAAGTCATGATGCTGAAGTCGGCGGATTTCTGTATGGTGTCACGTGATATCATTTGTTTGCAAATGCACAAAGCACTGTGGTACAATTTTAAAGTACAGAAGAGGAAAAATAGAGAGACTGAAATAAGTCAGAACGGTGAATAATAATCAAGCATCCCTGGACTGCGTGCGCTGGTCGTTGCCCTCGCGCTTCCAGCACTCGCGAAAGGCCGCCATCTGGAGCTGTCAGTCAGACCTTGCACTAAAATGTCATGTACATAAGCCGAGAAACAAGAGGAATAAGAGGAACAGAAGGTAGAGGCATTCATTCACGGAGAAAAAGACGGAGGAAGTAGAGCAACATGGCGACTCACCTGCTTCTGACACTTTCGCCAATCTTTCTTGTTAAAAAAGCAGTCGTTCAATTTATCCTGCTCGACTAGAGGCAGTCAGTTTCTCTCTCCTCTGTTCTTATAGAGATTGCAGGACTTACTTGCGCAGCCGGTGCTGAAGATCCGCTTGTCCCTACAGCCGACTCCGACGTTAGTCCTTGAACCTCAAATGCAACCTCCGGGCAGATGAAATAACATACCAGTCATCTGGCTCGTCATCCTCTACCTCCGGTAATACCTTGTCTTTGTTATTCGACATTGTGAACGGCAGTCGTGTTTAATTCGGGATAATTGTCGACTTGATAGCTCTCGTTCGGAGTTCGTCGTTTTCCAGAACCGTTCGTTCCGCCACCACGATGGCGGCCAATATGACGGGCAAGAAAGTCAACGTCCTGGTTTACTCCGGTGCGTTCCAGACATTTATATAAATTTAGACTAAGAAATCTAACACCTCCTTTGCCTTTGCCATTCACAGGAAATGGAACCACCGTGAACTCCGTCCGTCACTGCCTCTACACCCTTCGCCGTCTTCTAGCCCCTCACTATGCTGTGATTCCCGTCACGGGAGACATGCTGATTAAAGAACCATGGACCCTCACATGCGCCATGCTAGTCATGCCAGGCGGAGCAGACCTGGGATATTGCCGGACACTTAATGGTGCAGGGAACCGACGGATCGAACAGTTTGTCCGCAGAGGAGGGGCATACCTCGGTTTTTGTGCGGGGGGCTATTACGGTTGCAAGCGGTGCGAATTCGAGGTGGGCGATAAGACAATGCAGGTTATCGGGGAGCGCGAATTGGCCTTTTACCCGGGAATCTGTCGTGGAGGGGCATTCCCCGGGTTCGTTTACCATAGTGAGGCCGGAGCGCGGGCCGCTGAATTGAAGGTCTCGAAGAAGTCGTTGACAACGGGCACGGTGCCTGAGGTCTTTCGGTCATATTACAATGGTGGAGGGGTTTTTGTCGATGCACCAAAGTACGCCGATAGAGGGGTGGAGGTGCTCGCGAGCTACATGGAGGAACTCAATGTTGACTCTGGCGACGAAGCGGCCGCTGTGGTTTACTGCAAGATAGGCGACGGGGCAGCGATATTGACTGGGCCACATCCAGAGTAAGTCTAGTCTTCTTAACGATGCTTAGCCAAATACTGACAATCGAGATTTGCCGCCGCGAATCTCGATCGAAACGCTGCCGGACCAGAATATACCAAGGTGGTGGATGCCCTGGCCGCCGATGACAAGTCGCGGACAGACTTCTTGAAGGCATGTTTGTCCAAGCTGGGGTTGCAGGTCACGAATGAGACCACTACAGTCCCGTCTCTTTCGTCGTTACACCTGTCATCTCTGGACCCGGAAGCAACGTCTAAAATAATATCATCGCTTCAGGATTCCATTACCAAAGATGGAAATGAAAAATATTTCAAGGATGCAAACGATACGTTCCGCTTGGAGAAATCCGGAGTGTGGAACATGGACAAGTTGGAAGAATCCCTGCCGGCGGAATCAGAAAATCAAGATACAAACCAAGGCATTGTGGACTACAATGCGATTCTCAAGCGCCTTGTAATTCATGATGAGCTGCCATCCACGAAGATCACGCCATATTTCAACCACTACGCCTTCTATTCCAATCTCCGCCAGTACCAGTCCAAGATGAAGGAGGGGGCAGCCGAGTTTGGCTCGAATTTGATGTACGCGGAGGTCATCACCAGTACCAATACCATTTTGGAAAAGTGAGTTGCCTCAGCATTCCGTGCTTTCAGCTCTGTCTGACTCTTACTAGGAACCCCCAACTTCTCAGGAGCTTACCAAATGGATTCACTGCGACGGCAACCACTCAAGTTGCTGGTAGAGGCCGTGGTTCAAACGTCTGGGTATCCCCAGCGGGTGCTCTTATTTTCTCAACCGTGCTTCGCCATCCAGTTGAGAAGATCCAATCGTCTCCGATAGTTTTTATTCAGTACCTGGCTGCCATGGCAGTGGTAAAGGGAATCAAGAGCTATGACCAAGGCTACGAGAAGCTGCCCGTGAAGATGAAATGGCCCAACGATGTCTACGCCTTAGACCCAGACAGGCCCGAAAAACAACAATACACCAAGATTTGCGGAATCCTAGTGAACTCGCACTTTTCAGCCAACGAATACGTCTCCGTGGTCGGCATCGGCATCAATGCCACCAACTCCTCACCAACAACATCACTCAACGCACTTGTTGCCAAGTTCCTCCCTAGAAACGCCGCGCCAATAGCGCTGGAGAAACTCCTCGCGCGAATCGTCACCACATACGAGGAACTGTACGCGCGGTTCCTCCGGACAGGCTTCGACAAGACTTTTGAAGAGATGTACTACGAAGATTGGCTGCATATGCACCAGGTGGTAACACTCGAGGAGGAAGGTGGTGCGAAGGCGCGGATTAAGGGCATTACAAGAGACTATGGGTTGTTGCTGGCGGAGGAGCTTGGGTGGAATGACCGGCCGACGGGGCGGGTGTGGCAGTTGCAGAGTGACAGCAATAGCTTCGACTTCTTTAAGGGATTGCTGAAGCGGAAGGTGTAAATGTATATAGCTGTACATAGAGACATGCATACTTTGTCGATGACAGGCCTTCTAATTGCCTAATTGGGTAAGCCCCCATAGTGTCAAGGCAAGTATTATTTTTTAATCAAGTTTATTGTCCATACCGAGCCCTAGAGCTATGATAGACCGTGATTCTTGGACTCGAGGCCAGCAGCTATTCTACTGTTTCTTGTCCCTATGAGTTCCTGAGGCAACACCCCCCTTCTATAGTCTTGCTCTCCCTTTTCCTCGCTTCGAACCGCCTGTATGCGTAGGGCTCTCGAGCACAGTGCTTTCCTTGTGCTTCGAGCAGGATGGGTGTGGCCTACGCTGACTTTCAGGTTAGGCCACCCTCCCTGCTACCCTTCTCCTGTCCTAATTGCCTCTAGTGCTTCCAATTCCCATTCACGTCTTTGGGCCCTCTCCGCCGTTCTCTGTAGGTGTGCTTGGGGTAGAGCTACACTGGTGCTGGCTAGGAATTGTAGCAGCGCCCTGGTAGCTCTGGTCTCTCCTAAAAGACGTCCTTGCGGGTGCTCTTCTGCAGCAGTGGGTCTCATGACCCTATCCAGCTCCAGATCCTTGTAGTGCTTGCTTCTTTGGTGTCGCCATTTCCGGCATTCTGGGAGAAGGTGGTGTATTGTTTCCCTTAATAAGCCACAGTCTCTGCAGGTTGTATGTATCCTCTTGGGCCTTGATCTGATGTAGGTATACTCCAATGGCTGCGTGTCCTGACTTCAGTTGAGATTACCGGCTCGTTAGGTGCTTGGGAGCCACTGCGGCTGCAGAGTTGAGCCGCCAGTTCTTCTGCGGTCTATACGTCCGCTGACCTTGTTGGGATCGCTTGTTGAGCTCCTTAGCAAGCCATCTCTGCTTCTGTGCTGTAATGGCCTCTGTCCGGGCTCTGCAGGTAAAAGCCAGGGATCTCTTTTGGACCTCTCCCTGGTGGATTATTAGCTGCCTGCTTTGCTATCTGTCCGGCTCTCTCATTTCCTTCTACCCCTACGTGTCCTAGAACACATTGGATAGTGGGTTGACGACCTTGGGTGGGTAGTCTCTTGGCTATAGCATGTGCTTGGATCACTAATGCTTGACCTGGCCCTGGCTGGGTGTGTCGCAGCCTCGCGTCAAAGCAAGTATCAAATTATACAAACAATCGCCTCCTATGCCGACGGGAAGCGGGCCCCTTACACGGTGATCTTTAATCATGGCAGGCGGCCTCCGAACGACAAACTTATTCCACACTGGACGTCATCAGCGACATGCACAATGATAATAATGGGAATGAGACCGGTTTGACACTTCATCTATTCGAAAAACTCACATTGGGGGCTCCGTATCGTGTCGCTCGGCGTTCCATGATTCGGAAGTTAACATACTGGGATATCATACCGTTTTACTTGGAGGATTACACCAGCCGTGCTGTGGATGATTATACCATTGACAGAGGTGCACAGGAGAACAATCAAGCATTCACCAATGCCATCAAGCACCTATTCGATTCTCTGCGCTCCTGGTCCCTTAAGCTCAGTCTGTCCCTTGGCATAGAGGCTTTGGCTTTGGCCTATTCGACTGAGAAGAACGAGGAGCCTGAGACTGGGGAGGCAGATCTGGCAGATAGACATTGCGAGGATATTGACGATGGGTAAGACAGGACTGTTCTTCCAAAACGAGCGCAGTTTGATGGTGAAGTTTCTAAGGCACAACTACCCATCGTCAAATCGGTGCTTTTCGAGAATATACGCTCCGGTACATGAGGAGTCACTGCTCTACAAATTCTGCGCATTTCCCCTGCCTCGATGACGCACATCCGGAATTCAGCTACTACTTCCGTCCGGATCAAGAACCAGTACTTCGGGAAAGGAGAGAAGGTTTGTTTAAATGCTATAGATACTTTCACGTGGCATGTACAGCTGACAGTAATAGTTCAATCAAGCGTTCGTCAACAACCTCACACTCTCCTCCAACTCACTTTAAAAACTTCACGTTATGTTCGATGATGAATTACCCTGGGTTTCTACCGTGAATGACCCCAGTTTCTTTCCTCCGTCTGGAGAGAATATCTTCTCCTTGACCTCTTCCGATGCAGTCAGTGGCTACGCGGACTCCACATTCAAGTACCACCGTTATCCTGTGATATATTTTGGCCTTCTTCTCGTACAAGTCCACAAGAGGACCCGATCTGTCCCAACACGGAAGTTCTGGAAATAACCGGAAATCCCCCTATCAAGCCTGATGGTATGTATGCTGTCTCAATATCAATCCCACTTCTTCCTCAATACATTCAAAGAAGTCTCTTAGTACGCTCATTGAACATTTTGCTCATAGATCACAGAGTGATGGCTATTTGCAAAACGTAATACAGCAACGTATTCAGTGTACAAGATAATCCATGCTCTACCAGATGGTAGCCTCCTCCCAAGAGCATGGGTGTCCTAGTTTTACCGTGTACTCTCCGCTCTTGACATCTGCAACAACTGCACGCACTCCCACAGGGCCATCCTACGGCGCGCCAAAGGAAAAGTTCCAAAAGAGACGAACATCGTCAGCCGAGGTGTCGTACGGCTCAAAGTCGAAACGCCGCATTACGTTGGCTAATTTGAGATACATTTCCGTGTAAGCCATGCTGGGAGCAACATGTTCCCTTCAATAAAGGGAACCAGATTACACGTACTTGATGCCAATGCACTGGCGGCTTCCCCTTGTAAAAGAGACAATATGTTTGTCCAAAATCGCTGGCCTTCTTCCGCCACCCAGATCCAGCAATCAGGCTCAAACCGTTCAGAAAGCATAACTTGAAGACGCAGGGATACATCATGGACACTGCATATTCAATAAAGCCCTTCACTAGACTACTTGGAGAGATGACTCTATTGGGACCTTCTTCGCCTTTCAAACATAACACTGACATAGGAGGATCTTATGATGGACCATCCAGATATCCAGACAGTTACCAAGTCCTTCCTAACGACAGTCGACCAGTATTCCGACTATCCCGCTATCATCTATCGCCAACAATCGGGAAGCAGCCACAACGTGAACAAATGGACGTATTGCGACCTTCGTGGGACAATTGAGCAGTTTGCTCGTGGAGTAGCCGCCCGCAATGTGCAAACAGGCACACAGATTCTTATATTGTGTCGGAATAAAGTCGAATATGTCATTGATACCTTGACGACTTGATATATGGGGTTGATACATATCCCCATCGAACCAGAAATTCTGGATAGTTTTGAAAATGTGTGTCATGTGGTGGACACTGCGATCCAACATTATAATTCAGACCGAGTCATTCTCCTAGCGAATGATAGGACTTCTGCTGAGAAGCTTGATCAGCTTGGATTACCCGCAGAAACTATAAGGATTTGTATCGAAGGAAGATACGGTGACTGGATACCTTTCCAAGAACTCCTCCTAGAGACAGGCATAGAATCTCAAGAGCAAGGGCCGGCTAGAGATGTTATTGAACAATCCACCTTTTTCACGAGTGGCTCCATTGCTCTTCCCCAATGCTGTCTGATCCAACCTGCCCAATGGTTTTGTCATCTCGAGCCTTCCCTCAGTCTGGGTTCGTTCTTGGCGCAGGACCGCATTGTGATCCCGTACCCGTCAGTCACGCTTTTGGATATATTTGCACGGTCTTGTCTCTACTTCGCGGCGCATGTGTTATGTTCCCAGAGACCGCATATAGCCCGCAGGCGGTAGCCGACGCCATTTCGCCGGAGAAGTGCACGCATGCGGCAATCGTACCAACCATGACTCATAGCCTAGAACTGTCCAGTTCTCCAATTAGTATTGAAAGACTGAAGGGGTTGACATTGGCCGGTGGTACAATCACTCCGTAGCTGCTCCTGAGTTGTAAAGAACATCTTGGTGTATCGAGCACGGAGAATTTTGACGGCATGACAGAGGGTGTCTTTCTATCACTGGCCTTGTTAAAGATCTTGATTAAGTGACTAATGACCATAATGTTAGTGTTAGAAAGCCCATACATGAAGGCAAATTTCGAATTTGCGCACAAGGGGATTATTCAACCGTACCCCCGGGGATTGAGGGTGAGAGTCCATGATTACACAATATATCGGTGAGAGCACCGACGGCTTCTACGAAATAGATGGTGAAGTGTAGTTTGCTACAGGCGAGAGGTCTAGTGGACCATGGGGGCCGGTTGTTTATTCTTGGACGCCACAAAGACATGATATATCGAGGAGGGAAGAGCATTTCTCTTCTGGAAATAGAGGCTGTTCTTGCACAAGTGCCAGAGCTTTATGCTCTTGAGTCGCAGATTGTAGCAGCGGCTGATCCAATTGCTGGCAAGGTTCCCCTAGCCGTGATCAAGGGGAGAGCCGATCATAGCGTGGTCAAACAACTGTAAGATACCGTTCGGTCCTCACTGGGCACTGCATATGTACTTGGTCATATTGTCTCTTTGAAAAATATAGGGTAGACTGATTACCTCGTTCATCGGTAGGAAAGGTCCAGAGAACGAAGCTGGCGGAAATGGTACAGGCTTATCAAGAACCGCAGAAAATCGCTAATTCTGAGCAGTCAAATGCTTCTTCTGGCCCCAGTCGCACAATTCAAGCAGTGTGGGTATCCGGTGTTTCTACCGAAGACCTTAATTTGAAGCGTCTGATATTAGGCTCTGCAGATAGCATCACAATGCTCATTGCGCGAGATCAGATCAGAAAGGAGTCAGGTCGACAGACTCCGCTACGCCAGTGGAACGCCACTACTACTACCTCAGATCAGATTAGACTACCCAAGAATACTCCACCGTCCACTGACAAGCAGGACATGTGTTCCTCTTTGCAGCAGGAACAGCCAACAAGGCCTCCAGATGTTGAAGATATCGCTCATCTAGGAAATGACAGGCTGAACTCGGGTGATCAATGATTGGAACATCCGTACGGCTATTGTGACTAAAGATGCTACCACGGAGTAAGTTCACCTCACACGAGCCGCATAAAGATAAACTGATTCTAATTATCGACAGCACCTCCGCACTTCTCTGGAAACAGTGGTGCATAACAATCCCGTGGTCACTTCATTCATGGTCATCGATCCGACGGCACTCGACCCAGAACTAGGTCTATATGTGATTATTCGTCCGACCAAGGAATGTTTTGCCCGTTGTCTTCCGTTGGACAATCACTGTTGATACACTAGACGATCTCCGGGCCCTTACTAGGAAGTATCCAGCCCAAGATCATACCCGGCTACCTGGGCCATTTTTCCGTGCCCTGCTTGTGTTCGTGATACCAATTCTGCTGCTGTCATCACCAAGTGTAAGGCACACCTGCGATGCTAGAAGACATTATATGTTGACCAATATCTCAGGCTCCCATTCCGCCCTGGACGCCATATATCACCAAATGCTCAATGCAGACCTAGGCCAGGCTCTCGGTGGCCATACTTTACGACTGCATGTACCGTTCAAGTCCTGGGAAGACATTTCTTACGCGCTTCGCAAATCTCCCATAGCAGAAACCGCAGTGAAATTCTTTGCAGAGTATCTCCGTGATATAGGCAGACATCAACATGACCTCTGGCCATGTCTGACACATGACCTGGTGGTGGCCCCGAGCGTCAGGACATATGTGGGCACATAATCACATTTTCCCGCTCCGTCCTTTGTGTGTCTTAGAGAAAGATCCCCAAGCCTCTACAACGTCAATTATCCTCAAAGCGGCCCTAGCTCTGCTCATCATCTATCGTACTAACAATTTCCATGCCCTTTTTGCAAACATGGAGGCAGCTCGATCCACGTTTCCATTCTTGCCAGCATCCATAGCTGCTCAGAACACATATAATGCGGTCGACGCCGCTGGACTGACCTTTGGGATCGTGTTGAATTTGGTCACCTTCCACCCGGAAGAAACGGTCCTGGAATATCTGATACGGGTCCAGCAGACGCAAGCCCTGTTGTCGGAATACGCCAGCGTTCCATGGCATGAGGTCCTCCGGCGACTCGATATCAGCGGCGATGTTGTCCCGTCTGTGGCCGAGTCAATGTTCTTCAACTGGATACCTGGGCTGGCACCTGCAGCGCTGGGCGATAACCCATTCAAAAACATGCAGATCTTACAGACTCATATTAGGACGAAGCTAGGTATGTTGGCCTCTGCCGCCGCTGGAGGGCCCGATGGAAGTCAGATCATTATCTATCTCGAGGGAGCATTGGCCAACACGTCAACTGTGTGGGTTGCGAGAGCTGCTAAAGAGTGGAAGAAGATTACTTTGTGGTTTTCTGATGAGAAATTGTTGTCAGTGCCTGTTGCTCGGTTTCACCGCGCTATAGGGATTGAGTAGTAGCTCATGTTATTATCTACCCGAGGCTCCTCCTCTATTAAGAGATTTCTTGAATTATTAGCACTGTTTTCATGTTGTTGATGATTATGCTGCACGAGACGAGGATAATTGATAATGAAAAGGCAGCTCGGCATAGTGCAAAAAATGGTATTAAACAAGGAATACTACGCTAAATGATCGATTATAGGGTATATGCTAGTTAAGACATTTAATCATCAAGGGTATAGACGTAAAGAAAGAAATCGGCCATAATCAAATCATAGACAGCACCTCCACCCAGATCTAGAAGCATTATTGTCAGCAACCATAACCATCACATCCCAACATACAACAAAGACTTACCTCCGTTTTTCCAATCTCACTCCCCTCCCGTTGAGCAAATTCCTTCGCCGACATCAACAGCAAATCCAGATCCTCCTGATCCACCATCGAGATCATATCTTCATCATCCCGCATCTTCAACTTCAACGGCGACTGGAATCCAAACTTATCGCGGATCCTCTTCTCGAACTCCGCAATCTGGATTGCCGGTCCTACCATAATGTACCGCTTATCTTCCAGTGCGTGGACCTTGATGCGGAATTTGTTGATTTCGGGGCGCCGCGTGTAGCTCCGCCGCGAGGCTCGGGTATTTGGTGCATGTACGCGTTGTCGTGAGGCACCTACTATCTCGAACTCTTCATTGTCGAAGGCGGCGTCCTCCTCTTCGCAAGCGTCGCTGGCGTATTCTTCTTCTTCGTCGATGTATTGTTGGATTTGTTGGCGTGCCATCATCTTTCGAGATTGGCCGCCGGCGCTCATGACTAGAGATCGACGGGCTGGTGCGTAGTGACCGTAGGGGTCTTCTGCATATGTGTCTTCCATCGGTGGCATATACCCCGTATCGCTCATCCCTCGTCTATGCCCTGTTGGTTCCCCGTGCCCGGGTTGTCGTCCCATGTTCTGGATATACAACCCTCTTGGTTGCTGCTCTTGTCGGGCGAATTGCCCTCTCGTCTCAGATGCCGCGCGCGTAGTTCCAATCCGTGGCTTTTCGCTGGCTTCAGCACCGTTTGGCCGGCCACTAACGTTAGCACCGGGCCGATCCAGGTCAAGTCTTGGAGGACGTGCTGCGCGAACCGAAGCGGATCGACTTGCTGGTAGTGTGCCTCCCTGGCTATTATTCGAGCTGTGCGTGCTGGATTTGTCTGTGTCTGGTGGGGGTGTTGGCGGGAAGAGACTTCGGTTCAGGGGTGGCTCGGAATGCTGGCGGCCAAGTGCCATGGGGGCGTTGCTCCTGTCGGAGGCGGCAATCAATCTTGCTTTTCCCAAGTAGTCTTTGGCTTTGAGGTTCTTGACTTTGGCTTCGTTTGGCCGGTAGACTACCCCGACCGGGATGGAGAAGACGGTGTAACCCTATGTCGATATGTCAACATACGGTCCATTTTTCTAGTTCGCAAGAACATACCTCCGCCCTTTCACGGATCGCATCGTTAATCACATCGTGGTCTTGCGTAACCTTTTCCTTTGAAGCAAACTCGAGATCCTGGAGACCCAATCCCATCTGCTGGAGGTAGATGTAGCATAGACCCCGATTGAAGAGCACCTCGCAAGAGAAGAGACGGAACTTGAGGCCCAGTTGCTCATAGTCTATCGAAGTGTTACCTCGAAGGTAAAGTAGGGTATCGTTGAAATTAGCCAATGCCTCCTCGAAATCACCCAGTAGGAAGTTCGAGACGCCTTCTTGGAAATAGGCAATAGCAAGGTACTGATCTAATCCGACAGCGCGTTGATAGCACTCGACCTATTGTCATAGATCAGTACCTCATTCCCGCCAACAAAGTAGGAAACTAGCTCAACGTACTGCTCGTTCGTGTTCTCCCAATGTAGCGCAGATAACACCACAGTTAAAGAGAATCTTGGAGGTATCCGCGATACCGTCGAAGACTTGGATTGCCTCTTCATATTGCTGGTTGTCGTAGTATTCCAGGGCCAGCACCCAGGTTTCGATTTCCTATACATCCTTCTCATTAGGATGGATGCTTCATGCTGATAAATCGATCCGGTCAGTGTTATGGCCTACCTGCTTCAAGGACATCCCGTTGAACAATAGATTAACCTGTAAAAGAACTACCGGAGCGCTCTCTTGAGGTTATATAGATGACTAGGTCGGAGAAACAGGCCGCAATTGCCACGCGTGTTTATACACCACGAGCCAATCTGGAGCAAGTTGGTCGATGAGCCAGGATATATGTACGACACAAATATAAATGAATTGGCCCTGCCCAGGAAATAGATAAGTGGCTTGATTCCGATGGCAGGAGGGTATCAATCTCTGGACAATGAGACAATGCCCAGCAGCCCAGCAGAAGCTCAGGCTGTTAGTCTGGCAGACACGTCGGAAGTATTATTAGAGCAGCGCGAACGCGTTCTCGCGGAAATTAGATAAGGTGACGCAAGAAAAGGGAAAAAAAAAAGAATAGAATAGAATAGAATGGCGTGCAGATGGTGATGCCGCAAGGCACAAAAGCGAAGTTGAACGAAATCCGACCGAGATTGTAAAAGCGCCCGCGAAAGGGGGAAATGTATAGGATACAAAGGGACTAAATTGATTGCGTATCTACTTATTGTGTCATTGAGAAGGGCGAAAGATGTGGGGAAGAAGGAGAAAAAAAATAATATGTGGCTCTGAAGGAGGTTGAGATGGCTTGTTTGCTTAACTGCGATGCGATACAGTCGGAGTCGGGCCCTCGGAGGGACAAGCCCAAGGGAGAGACATGGTCATGCAATAAAATCCCATCCCTCCGACCTAACCGCCAGGAGCGTGTTAGAATATGGCAGTCCTCGCTGCCCAGCCGCTTCATTCGACGAGAGCGAGTTCCCCCAAGTGCTGTCACACATTTAGCAGCAGGGCTTCGGCAACGGTGGTTGGCTGTCACAGTGAAAAACGGGGCTGGTCACCGGTGATGCTGGATCTCATTGACCGATGCAGGGATAGACCTGCATTTACCGCATCTTATGGGACTCATATCCTCCAGCTTCTTCAGGCCGCTCGATAAAAATAGTATTCGCCCGGGCCCGAGCATCAAAAGACGGGAGGTCATCACCAGCATCGGGCCATTGTCCAGAAATGCTCATTGACAACGGTATTCCTGCTCCGTGGGGGATAGCACATTGCCCAAAAATCTATTCTCCATGCCTCATAACCCAATGGATCTTTTTTCGGCGAATCGCAATGCCGTGATGGCCGTTCGATAATCTGCAGACCCGCCGCGGCGCTTGGAATCAACAGTCACTGAATCATGGCGATATCGCTGCCATCTGTTTGCTAACGTGACTGGCCGAAATTCTAGTATTCCGCTGCCTTGAGTATACCCTAAGAAAACTTACAAACTTGCCTGGTTTGATGACGGCAAGAGAATGAAATTTGGTTAGTTTGTTCTGTTGAGCTAGTAATAACCCCCTATAATGTTGTCCAGAACGGGCTTACCGCCTTCTTGGTGGATGAACTTGGTGAGTCCGCAACAACAGCCCTAGAATTGAACATCCCATAAAGTAGAGTGAAGAAAACTCGAAAATGGAAGGGGGAAGAATGTTGATTCCTCAAGGCAATCTGAAGTCCCTCATTATCGCCTAAGAGCATGCGCTCAAGTTCCGTCTTTGTCTCATCTTATGTGCGCTCTTATCCATCTCCACACCACTGCCATCTAGAAAGAGAAACGTGACTTGTTGCTTTTGCGCCTTGCTCGGCTCTAGCTTGCCTTAGTGAATAATGCTTGGTATCCCAATGTCTGAGAATTATTTCCAGGGTCTTCAGAAGTACTGTATGACCAAGTTTTCTTAACGAAGCGGCGGGATTGCTATTATAAGCCACAACTTCTTGGTCACTGAAAATGGTTTGTGCCTTAGCTCGCGGTAATAATTTTGTCTGGCTTTCCGATTCTTGACTAAGTCACGTTAGTATCTCGATTAATAGAGCTAGGGAACAAACTTACACTCTACAGCTTGCGCAAGACGTTCTTTAATCTTGCTTTCAGACTCGCAGGGCTTTCGCTAGGACGTTTGCGAGAAATGCGATAGGTTTCGAGAACTGTAGGGAGAGATGAGTGTGTCGAACAATCTGAGTTCAACCACTTCTTCCTAGGCAATCGCGTATCTGTAACAAGGATTGCGGTTGGGCGGTGATATTCTGTGTCGAGATCATAGCCCAAGCAGTTGCTGAAATTGATCTCCATGGCCTTGGACAGATTAATCTGCCTCATTCATCTGAGATCTTATTCCCGTCGTTTTCTAACCTGAGATTGCCTAGCTTGTGATGGTTGAGCGCTCCATGCAATTCGGTATTAGACGCCAGCGACTCTTTACCAGGCTTCGCAGCGAAATAGTCCGCGGCACGTTTCCCCAAATCGTAATGATTTGACACCAATTGTCGGTTCGAGGCAGTTGTGCTCTCAGCCGGCTCTCCAGTGCCACCTAGCGGAATTTCACGAAGTGCCTCCCAGCGATCTTTAAACCGGTGCAACAGGGCCTCGGTTCTCTCTCGCCAGTGGGCTTCCCATTCGTCGTCTTGGGAAGAAAAGTGGACATTCTGGTCATAAAAAGAAGAAATCAAACTATTTGCTTTGTCATATATAGATGCAGCAAGTCTGATGTAATTCGGATATCCAGAGGTGCTTTGCTCCGCTTCTTGGTTCTCTTCAATTTCCACCATTTGATTAGAGATTGGTGTGGCTATAGTGCTGCCACAGGCCCGACCGAGACTTTGACACATTGCTCATGAGCGTGTTTCTTGTCCCGGTCCCGATGCCACCAATCCCGTCACATTTAAATGTCGTGGGTAGTTCACGTCCGGTTCAAGCTGTTTATAGGAGGGTTACCTCAGCGCCTCGCGGAAATGCATATTTGAATCTTTCGAGTATAAGAAGGCTTCTGCCATCTCTTTCTCGTCCGTACCCAGTAGGGTTATCACCTATGACGATGGATGTATTTTCCCTGATGCCATGGGAAAAATGAGTGCAATCAGTTTCTCTGGGTATTGCTTTGCGAGACGTGCCTAGTTTTGAACAGTCTTAACAAAATCGCTCAAGGAGGTCTTGTCCACCCACAACCTGAGCATTATAGGTATTCTTGATTGCGGGTAGGAGTGAGGATTCAAGAACAACACGTCGTTCCTTTCTGGGATCGCCGTGAGCATACTCTCCGTACGTGTCAGCCAGGTACTCTGGTGACATTGCCGTCAACCGGGTTAGGCTAATAGTTTGTGTTTCTACAATAATATGTCAGATCTATATTCTATTATACAGTGAACAGGGACCATACAAGCCGGGTGAAGTGAATGATACATCAAATGGAATTCACTGAAAAACCAACCATCGCGGCTTGAGGCCGCTTCACCGTTCGTGTCTGTAGTGCCACAGACGGCGACAATACGGGCTTTTGACGGTACGTCTAGTGGGTGTGACGTTAAGAAGGCAATATCTGAGTACTAAGTTAATGACCCGGTTCATCTATCCACAGGATAGAACCCATCCCTTGGCTTCTGAGGATCGGCCATATTGAAGGTTGAAGGAAATTGGGGGGGGGGGGGGGAAGGAGAAAGAGAGATGGAGAGGTCAGTTGTCTACCAAAAAATTCAAGGCAGGAATACGTCGTAGGCAAGACATGGTAGCATTCAAGTCAATACGGAGGGTTGAGGAAAACGAAAATAAGATAAAGGAAAAATCCTGACGAAAAAATACATATCATCTCTCATAGGTATCATAAACAGTGAATGCAACAAACTCTTCAACGCTTTCTCTTTTGAAACGGACAAAGCCAACCCAAATCAAACCATGCCTTGAGAGACCTGCTCCTGACGCTCCTGCCACACATTCTTTCCGGAGCACGAGCAGACCATTTTGTCATTATCCCACACACCAGCACTACGAGCAATAACACCAACCAACGTATCCGGGTCTTCCCGCTTGAACGGGCCCTCCTTCGACTTCGAAAGCACCATACTCCGGCCAATCATCTCCCAGATAGCAACCGGCCGGTCCATGAAAACATTCCCACGGCCCTTCTCGTCCACATCCACAGTTCCGAACACACCCCGGGGCTCCTTGGGGGTCTCCGAGCCAAGAACAGTCGACTTCAATGCCTCCCAAATCCCACCCGTCGAAGCCGCTCCCTGCGAAATGTCTCCAGCTTGTCTGACTGTGGCCCAGTAGCGGCCCGGCGAGAGTCCGTTGATTGTCAAGTCGACAAGAGTCATGTTGGAAGAAACTTGGACCATGCGCGCGAGGCCGCGGATCTTATTCGAGACGCTATTCGAGTGTGTTTCGAGAATGCAGACGGCGGAACCTGTTTATGTAACTCGCATCTCAGTACGGATTCGGGGGAGGGATAAAACAACGGATCGTACTGTTGGATGTGCCGCTACCGCGGAGAATAGCATCACGACCAGTGTCCTGGATAGCAGAAACGATCTTGCTGGGTGGTGTAGTGCCCTCGATGAAGACTAGTTGCTCCTTGAGGTTGGCGTCGACCTTGTTGATTCCTGTCCAGGCAACTAGTCAGAGGTGATCTTTTATCAAATGTCCAGATTGGTGTTTTCACACCTTCAATCTTGTTAAGGGAGCCGGAGATATCTTTCACGCAGCCCTCGCAGGTCATCGGGACCGCGAAGGTCGTCTATAGAGCGTCAGTGCCGGAGTTTCTCTGCCATGCATTGAGAGACGGACCTGGAATGGCTCAATCATGATGGTTATAGGAAGCAAAGAGAACTTGATATAATGAAAATATGAAGATAAAATCAAAAACAAATTGTAGGAAAATAACTCCGGATGGCAGTCTTATAAATCCATAGCATTTTCTCGAATTTCGCGGGACGGAGCGGGGATCACCGGTCTTGGCCGATAGCGTCACTTCCGAATCCGATCTGCCAATTCTTCTGTTTTCTCATCCACCCCGAGGCGCCACGACCATTGCCTACGAATCGACATTATCTCGCCCTTTCGAAGCTGCCTCTGCATTGCAGACACCGGATAGGTCGATACCAGAATAACCATTACCATGTCAGCGCCCGGAAAATCACGTTGGGCCGATGAAGACCCCGAAACCGAAGCCCTTGTCGCGCAACAGAAACGGGAAAAGGAGGCCAAAAAACGCGCCAAAGCAGAGAGACAGCGTAAGCTGGAAGAAGAGGCCGAAGCGAAAAAAGCAGCGGAAGCCCAAAGAAAGCGGGATGACGCGCTCAATGAACAGCAGCAGCAAGAACAACAACAGCCACCCGCGAAACGACGTCGATTGTCCATCGATCAGCCTTTCGGCGCGACGACAGCAACTCCCGCGGAAGCTGAACAACAACAGAAGCGGTTGGACTTGCTACGCTTCCCCATGCGCGAGTGGGGCCCGTGTCGACATGTGGACAACTTCGAACGCTTGAACCATATCGAAGAGGGTTCCTACGGCTGGGTGAGCAGGGCGAAAGACATCACATCTGGCGAGGTGGTTGCTCTCAAGAAGCTGAAGATGGAGAACTCCCCTGATGGATTCCCCGTCACCGGACTGCGCGAAATCCAAACCCTTTTGGAAGCTCGCCATCAGAACGTTGTTTACCTGCGTGAAGTCGTCATCGGGAGCAAAGTGGACGAGTAAGCTACACCCCATCCCCTTATCTTTCTACTTTCCTGAAAAGTTCGAGATGCATCGAGGAGAAAATTAACCATTTCCGGGGACTCTGTGATTACCCTTTTCCCTTTGTTACCCTATGAACAGTGTATTCCTCGTTATGGACTTCCTCGAACATGATTTGAAAACCTTACTCGACGACATGCGCGAACCCTTCCTCCCATCCGAAATCAAAACGCTCCTCCTGCAAGTCCTTTCTGGCCTGGACTTTCTCCATTCGCAGTGGATCATGCACCGCGACCTGAAGAGCTCCAACTTGCTTCTGAACAACCGCGGGGAGATCAAGATCGCTGATTTCGGCATGGCGCGATACTACGGCGATCCGCCACCGCAGTTGACCCAGCTCGTCGTCACGCTGTGGTACCGCTCTCCTGAGCTACTCCTGGGTGCAGAGAAATACGGCACCGAGATCGACATGTGGAGTATCGGTTGTATATTCGGAGAACTCCTCACCAAGGAACCCTTGTTACAAGGAAAGAATGAAGTGGATCAGGTCTCCAAGGTACTAACCATCCACTCCTTTCAGCCACCAATCCATCCACTAACAAACAAACCAGATCTTCGCCCTGACAGGCCCCCCAACCCAGCAAATCTGGCCTGGCTTTCGCTCCCTCCCCAACGCCAAATCCCTCAAACTTCCATCCACCTCATCCGCGCCATTGGGGAACCCACCGTTACTCCCCCGCACCAGATTTCCCTTCCTAACCAACGCCGGTCTACACCTTTTATCCTCTCTGCTTGCGCTGAATCCAAGCTCTCGCCCTTCGACTCAAGAGTGTCTGTCGCACCCGTACTTCCGCGAAGATCCGCGCCCGAAGCCGAAAGAAATGTTCCCGACTTTCCCGTCCAAGGCTGGGATGGAGAAGCGGAGACGCCGTGCGACACCCGAGGCTCCTAAGCGTGGCCAGGAGGCTCCCCGGTTGGACTTTGCGGGGGTGTTTGGGGGTGCTCCTGGTGGTGACACGGGTGAGGCAGGTGCTGGATTTACGCTTCGTTTTGGTTGATTCATCCTTGTATAGTACGGCGTTTTAGACTTATTTTCTCCTTTTATTGCCACTTACTCTATTTAAGAGGATAACCATGAAGATAATAAAGAGGGGTGTATTAGCAACAAACGAGTGACCTAGAAAACATAACATTATTTCCAAAGCTCCCTTATAAGACCAATTCCAATGACATGAAAACATGAATGTGGGTAGATATACGATCCCCAATAACAATACACCGTAAGACAAGGCATAACCGCATAACGTCGTCACCAAGAAACAAGGCATGTAAAGAACGAACGATCATCCGATCCAAGCAAGTATCCTAATCACCAGACATAAAGTATCACGAAGAATATTGGCTCTGAAACATGGCGTACGTAAGGAAACAATCGTCAGTCGAGTCAATCGATTCCCTGGATCGGGTGCTCGGTTGACGGTCCAATTCGTTCGCGTATACTGGGCTGTCCATCTGGAAATCAGTATGCGCACTGGCCAAGGAACTTCGGTAGATTCCAAAACCGGTAGTGCTGCCGATGTTTTCTTCGTGGATAATTGCTTGCTCCGATTTGATGGCAGCGCCTTGATCCGGATTAAAGCCGTTTGATTTTGCGTCGATACCAAGGTATTCATCTCCGAGGCCCGTGGGCGGCAGAGAAAGTACGTCGTCGTGCTCGACTGGGGACGACACGTTTGACCATGATGTATGCGCCGCGCTAGGGTTCCCTCCGCTTTGAACAGTTGAACGCCTGGATTGATTATACGATGTAGGTGGCGTGCTAGTATTCCCTTCGCTAGGAGTCCAACAACTAGACTGAGTACGCGAAGTAGGCGCTGTGCTATCGCTTTGACAAGATGAGTGCCTCGCTCGGTTGCCCTGGCCAGTGGAGGAGTTATTGCCACCGGAGGCATTCTTCGAACTGGCACGACTGGTTTCATGCGAAGGTTTGTCTGCGGGTGTTTCCCCATTATCCTATTTTATAAGTTTAACGTAGTGCTTTCAATATGAGAGCTTGCACTCACACTTCGTGACTGATTGTCAGCTTCCTCTGACTTTGTCCTGGTAGACCCGCTGCTCTGACTTGCAGCCCCCTTTGGAAGGATTTCGGTACTGCTTCGAGATGTGGCAGGTAATGAATTATCAGTATTGCGTTCAACGTCCGAACAGTCAGGTATCTTCTTTGTAGGCTCGTCACTGGAACACAGGGCCTCAAAGGCCTGGGTAGCATTGATGAGCTGAGAAAGGATCGACTCATCGGAACTAGTTGATGTCCTGCTCGAGATGACGGAACTTGAAGTCGAGGTGATGGAAAGCTTCCGGCCAGATTGAATGTGATCATCCCATCTGATTGTCTGCGTCTTGGATGGTAGTCTCGTCACTTCAGAATCCTCCTCGCTGGGATTGTTCAGCGTCTCTCCTTCTAATCGCGAACCGGCGGGGCCAATGTCCACGTCAGCGTAGACATCATAAGGTAGCGCGTGAGATGATCCGACCTCGTTCAGGTACCTGTTGACAATCTCGAGGTTCCAAGTGGAAGAGCCGTTGGGTCGCGTCCGATAAAGATCAGTTCCGAATTCGAATTCGTCATCAGTACTTGCTTCCGAGATGGTCGATGGGAAAGAACTATCTGGTCGGTTGATAGAGCTTCTACGCGAATCAGTTGACATCCACAATCCGGGAAGATCACGACGGGGGCCTCGCTGATCTACGGATGGGCGCCTGTGCATTCCAGACCTGATCGCGTCGAGTCCAGACCGTGCCTTTCGGAGAGACCTCTCAGATAGGCTATGCCAGCGACTTGAAGTGTGTGTACTGGATGAGTCTTCGGACAGACTGTAACTACCGCGGATCCAAGAAGGAGGGATAGCCGTAGGGTTATGTCGGGGATCGTGCGGGTTGAAGACCGGATAATGTATTCTTTCCTCGCAGGTCGGTGGAGGGGTGGGGGGTCTCACAATCCTGCTATAGCTGGTCAGCATTATACTTTCCAAAAGCAAGTATAGAAGCATTACCCGGATCTTTTCCTTGTGGAAGACCGGAAGCTAAGAGACCATGACAGCCCTTGGCGGCGCTGGTTAACCCGGTTATTCGAAGCAATCGTGTCCATCGTGTCCACCGTGTTGAGGAGATCTCCAATAAGTTCATAAGCCCTGGTAAAAGAAATGCAGCACAGGTTAAGGAAACCAAATAAAGACAAGAAGATACATATAAAAGGTAGACTCCCGGGGAGAAAGGAGCACCATGTATCATGAGACACAATGACGGTAAGAAGAGGAGAAGAAAGAAAACAGGCCACACCAGACCATGCCCAGTGAGAAAGAGACCGGCGCTCCTGCACTGCAGGATTGCTTTTGTTCTTCTCTCATGTTGGACAAACATGGAAAGAGCCAACAATGGCACAGGGCTGAATTCGGCAGTCGCCGCCATATGCGCCGCCATATGGACATAGTACGAGTACTCCTTTTTCAGTCAGTCAGAATCGCAATTATATTCCAAGTAATTCTGTATTTACTCACTGCCTTTGATTGACCTGGAAAAATGAGACTGCCCAGAGACAGTTGCAGAGGCGATTGTTGCGCAGTGTCGGACAGCTGCAGTGGGAAAAAGTCGGCCCTTGTTTCTTTCCGACCATCTTCCCTCCAACTCACCTGCTGCTGTCAATAGTTCTTCCCTTACTTCTACAGCGCCAGTGTTACATCCTTTTTAATCTGTGTTTTATTTTTACCCTGGCCATTAATTCGCCTCTTCTCCTTCGATAATCATGGCTGCCGGGAAAGCAGCGACCTCCTTCGATGATATTATCCGAGCCGGTATCACATCCCTCCCATCATAATGACCAACATTCCCGATCAACAGACTATTCTAACGTGATTTTACGCGTTTATCCCAGGTCGCCAAAAGAAGAAAAATGAAGAGCTAGCCAGTCAAATCCTAGGAAAGAACAGAAGAGCCAGCGCGCCGGGCTCCGGCGCTGCTGGGAAGAAGGCTCAGAATGCGACACCTGGGAGCCTAGCAAGCAGGATCGGTGTCACAAAGGTAACAACACCTTCGTCAGGATTATTTTCCTCGTGATTCATGGGCGTCGCAAAGATTATCTATTCCAATCAGTCTTGCTTACAGTCCTAGCGTTCTGCATCTACCAGTTCCAAACCGAAGCCGAAACCGAGGAGTAACAAACCGGCCGTGTCCGCAGCGCCTCCTGCACCCTCGAAAGCCCCGCGGTCCAAATCCGCGAACAAACGCCGTCCAGACGAAGATCGTTTAATTTCAGCTCTCAATCCAGCGAATGGGCAGTCGACAGTCCGGGATCTCTCCGGGGGTATGAGTATCAAGGGGGCGAGCTCCGGGCCGTTCGTTGTCATTGGAAGCAACTTTGCACCTGGTACCACTGCAGCAGACATTCAATCAGCCTTAGAACCGGTTTGCGGCTCGGTGATGAATTGCTGGATTACCTCACAATACCCGACTGTGACTGCTGAAATTACATTTGCGGAGAAGTGGTCTGCAGAGAATACCGTTGCCAATTTCCACAATCAAAAGGTACCTCACATTCATTATTCTTACGCTGGTATTGGGCTAATAGGAACATGGAAAGGCCGATGGTAGGATCCTTTCAATGCGATGGAAGCCAGCCGGAGCAGCCTCAGATTACAAAACTCAATCATCTTTCAATGACCTCCGTGAACAGGCCGACCGACAACGCCGTAATCGCCGCGCGGACCCCGCGATCCAAAATGGCACATATGGATTTCAGGACAATGGACTTTATAGCGACCAGATGATAGTTGATGCTCCGACTCAACCCCGTGGGAGACGGTACCGGTAGATTGGAGTACTACTTGTTGATCTGTGGTCCGCATGAATCGTTGACCATTCGCTGTACTATAAATCTTAATTCGTCACGGGCCATCTTCTTCCTCAACAGTCTAGCTGTATACTCCAGGTCTATCTGCGCCCCATAGTACTGCAATGCGTCAAGTAGCGTTTCATACATGGATATTTTATTGAACCGACTTGCAGTACCTGGGGTATCTCATCGGGCGGGCGCAGAGCAAGCCGGCATTTCCTCATTGGCTAGGGCTTGGAGAGACATGTGTTGGGGTATTTGCGCTATCCAGAGACCAGAGTTATTCCAACATTAATCGCAACAGGATTGGGTATGGGAAGAATTTCTCTCCAGGTCATGTCCATCTGTGGCCAAGGCTGTCTTGAGCAGACAAAAACCCTGGGAGTTACCCTGTATGGTGCGGCTTCTATCGCAATCGTTCTGGAATCTCTCGAGACGCTACCTACAATTCCGGAAAGGTGTCTGCGATGCCCGTCGCGATGGCATTTGTACCCTGGCTTGGTAGCTTCGATTTTGTGAAGGATTCCTGCGCAAAAAGCATGTCTATTATCGTTGATACGAAAGAACACCGCTATACGAAATATGATAACATGGAACTGAGGACACATTTCAATACCTATTGCAGCTAAATACCATTGATCAGACACGGACGTTCGCTTCTCTCACTGTATACCCCCGGGGAGAAGTGTAGTAAGCGCCTAATCAATCCCATTCCTTCTTCAATGCGGCCACTCTGCCTGAAGCTCGTTTCAAACTACCGTATAACACCCTCATGTCAATCTCGCAAAAATCTGACCTTCATGCGTGTCGCTTTCTCGATAAACATCTGATTTGAATATTCTGCGCTGCTACTCCTTCCTTAGGGCTGTGGTCAAATGTTGTGTCCTTTGCACAACTCCACCGTTCTCGATCGCCGACGATATAGGTAACCCATACATTCGAGACTGATCCCCAAATTAAGAACTTATATGTGCGAGAAATAACCGCTTGGGTTGCTTTGACATGTAGTAGTTCACAACCTAGCTCATCCGCCATTCTTTGAAGTTGAGCACACTCTAGCACTACCGTCGGCAGCCCGGCAGCCCGGCAGCCAGTCTCTGCTGATGCACTCTTATCGCCTTCCTGACACTGTCGGCATTATTGGTAACTAAAACGAGCGAAGTCGATGGAAAATGCACATTTTCCACTCCCGTTGGAAGTTCTTGATTGATAAACTCCTTGGCGATGCGAGCATACGACTCATCAGTTTCTTCTCTGGTATCGTGGATCAGGGATCGAGTCTCTTGTTCAATATACGCGCCTTGAACCAGCTTGACGCCTAATGACCAGCATTTGTGTGCCGCCAATCGGATATTTCGGTCGGTATTAGCCTGGGATCCCTGAGATAAGCCTGGATGGTATTGTAGGGCAGGATGGTTTTTCCACGATTGTAATTTCGCATGTGTTGAATAGCCAACTCGTCAAATGTTGATTGAAGACGCTGCTGTTTAGCAACTAACCATATGGCAAAGCTCTGCTTTTTTGCCTCCAAACAGATTTCATCGAGAGACTCTTCAGCCATGGGAGGCATGACCTGAACCTGACGTGCCTGTAGGGAGTCTACGGCGATGGGGCAAGCACCTATGACCCTATATAATTCTTCCGTTAGCTCAAAATGCAAGGCATTCCCTAGGGAAGAGCACGAGACAAATTTGACGGAAAGACTTTCCCGGCCATACCATGCAAGAAAATATGTAGCTTTGGGGACTGGCGCTTAAATCCTATCCGTAGTATACTTTGTTCTGAACTCCCGGGTGGTATATTGTTGTGATAGTGTCACATGGCATATAGTTAGATGAAGGAAGTAAGACAGGGCAAAAAAAAAAAAAAAAAAAAAAGAGGAAAAACAGAAAGTGTTCGTCTGTTGAAGATAAAACCCAAGCGTTTGCTATCATATGAATTTGTTCATCTCTGACTATACTACGGTCGATTTGACTGATTCAGGAGCACGCCAAAGTAAACCTTCATTTAGAGTCAGATAAAAAAAAATTGATTCTCACTCTTATACCCATATTTTGCTCCGTCAAAGAGTTGTACTCCTCCAATACCAACCTAAACAGCCAATCCCCTTTCAACTGCTCCATTGTTGCCCTCTCCAACACAAACCTCAGCTCAAACGCCTGCTTTGCCGTCCTCTTAACATCCTCCAGATCTTTTGCCGGCAAAACCCAGCAAACCCCTTTTACCTTCGTTTCCGGGATATCATACCTCTGCACTTTCCCAACACCCCAAAGTCACGGTAGAAATCCGTCCACCGCAGACTAGACACAATAATGCTGCGGCCGTATGCGGGGGAGAAAGTGGTCATGTTGCGGGTGTCTGCAATGGTGCGCAGGATACCGCTAATGTATGACTGTGATTGCGGTTATTTCTTTGCGGAGGTTACAGGCTATGTTTTGCCAGACGAGTGAATTTGGCTGGGTCTAAACTCGCGGAGAGTCCGCCATGAACAGTAGTGCCTTCTGGAAAAATGGATGCGTCATAGGACGCTTCAACCGCGGAAAGGGCATTTCCGGTATATGTTGCAGGGAGAAGGGATGCTTTGCGGACATTGGCCGCGATGATGATCTTGGGAGATGGTGGGATATCGTCGGGTACGGTGCTCAATCGGGCCCTGTTTCCGCAAAGCCCAACGAGGGCCGCGGTGATATCGTTGGACGTGAGTGGCGGTAGATCAACTCTCAAGCTGCTAATGGCAGCATTGCAGGCGTGTTTGAGCAAGGAGATCTTCTCAATGATCAGTTTGAAATACTTACTGACAGGACCTTGTCCGGATCCTCTGATGGCGGATCGAACGTGAGCGGTGTTAGTGTCCAATTGAATGGCAAGGAGGGAGATTGTGCTGCAAAGTCTAGCAAGTGCTGTCGAGACGACTCTTCGGCCAGTGCAGTGGTTGGCAGTATTTCGGGGGACGCGTTGGGATCTTTGCAAAGTTCTGCAAGTGCTTGACCGCGACAGAAATACCAGTACTATCCAATGCTTTATGGAAACAAGCCACACAGAGGATGATCTTGGTGTTTGTTACATTGGCCTTGAAGCGGATCAAAGGCTGCGGCTCCGTAGGAGGCAACACAAATGGTAGCGGAAGATACTTCTAGTCGATGAAGTCGTCCGGCGCGGTGTTGTCCAGTTCAGGATGGGATTCCACTTGAAGCATCGGATATCATCAAGACTCTGTTCGACTACGCCAACGGCCGCATCATCGAGCACAAAATGGAGCAGTCCAACTTCCAGTTCCCTACCGAGTCGCGCCTCATGCCCATGTTCCTGCGAACTAAAGTTGGGGCGCTGAGATCCTTCTGCATCTTCTGTGGCCGCAGTCCGTCTTCGCAGAGTATTTGATGCGGTATTTTCCGCTTATGCAGGAGTTGACGCTGTTTACGGACTTCACGAATGATGTCCTGTCGTACTATAAGGAGTTCATTTTACATGGGGAGAAGGGGAACTTTGTGGGGAGTTTTGCAGATACGCATGGGATGCAGCAGCTGGATGTGTTGCAGCATTTGACTGGTTATACGCCGAAGGTTCGTGTGATATTCTCTCTTGCTCTTCATGAAGTATGTTGACCTCTGTAGTTGCTCAAGTCGGTCTATCGATGCTCGACGGCAATGAAGATTTGCTGCGGGTTGTGAAGGATTTTGTCACGGGTTGGATTATGTTTTGTACGGCTCATCGACGGTATTATTTGACCGAGCTGTTCGAAGATGAGCAATATCTACCGCCGTATGATGAGGATTCAGAGATGAGTACTGTATGCCAGTCAGCACTATTGTTCGTCAGGAGTAGTTGGACCGATTGCTATACAGGATAGCATAGAAGTATGGATCTTTTTTAAATTCAAACAATCTATGTATCCACAAATCCAATAACTAAAACCGAAAGACCCCTTCCCTTTTTATCCTCATACATCGTAAAACATGTGTATAAACTTGCACTTGTCCCTCAGACCGGGTCCTTCCTCATAGATGACCAATCAGACAAATATGCTGTTCTCTGCAATTATGTGCGATCAACCCGCGCCTTTAAATCCAAACTAGACGTGCAAGGTAGAAGTCTCCGCCTTGGCCAAGGCGGCCTCGTATGGCTTGAGCGCGTTCTTCACCTCGGTCGAGACGAACTTTTCGACCTGCTGAGGAGCACGGCCAGTGAAGGTGCTAGGGTCAAGGAGGGCGTCCAATTCACCCAGGATGGGGGCAAAGAACTCGGTGCGACGGATGCGCTCCAAGAGGTCGTTGTTCTTGCCATGCTTCTTGACGTTGTCGGCGGCTTGGTGCGAGAGGACGCCTGTAATTGTCAGCGCAAGGCCTTAATGTTCTGCTTGTAAGGTAACGTACGAATCTCTTCGTGGGCGTCCTGGCGGGACAAGCCCTTCTTCACGCAGGCCATGATAACGTTCTCACTAGAATATTGTTAGGTTAAATTAAGTTTTAAAGCAAGAAAGGCGTGTAGCTTACGTAGCCATGAAAGGAAGCTCATCATTCACATGGCGTCTGATGACCTCGGGGTAGACAACGAAACCGGAAGTGATGTTGTTCAGAAGGATAAGACAGGCATCAGCGGACAGGTAGAGCTCGGGAATGCTGATACGGCGAATAGCACTGTCATCCAAAGAACGCTCAAACCACTGTGCCGAGTAAGTGTCAAGAGCATCCTTGGGGAGGTTCTGGAGGTGTCTTCCGAGCGAGCACAGACGCTCGGATCGCATAGGGTTACGCTTGTAGGCCTGTGCAGGTCAGTATTTGCACCAATACTTGGTCTAGTAGATCAAGTCGTAAAGTCCACTAACCATAGCACTGCTTCCAATCTGGTCCTTCTCAAAAGGCTCCTCAAGCTCCTTTAGCATAGCAAGGTGACGGATGTCAATACCGATACGCTCGCATGTCGATCCGAAAGAGCCAAGGGCGTTGGAGACGTCAACATCGATCTTTCGCGAGTACGTCTGGCTGGAGATAATGAAGGCCGAGTTGAAACCAGCCTTTTCAGTCACAAGCTCGTCCAATTGTTCGACCTTGCCGTGGTCACCGTTGAAGATCTGGAAAAAAGAGGCCTGAGTACCAGTGGTACCCTTGACACCACGGAAACGCAGGTCGTCACGCGCCCGCTCCAAGTTGCGCAGATCCATCAACAAGTCCTGAATCCACAGCGATGCACGCTTGCCAACCGTCACGAGCTGCGCGGGCTGTCCGTGGGTGAAACCCAGGCAGGGCAAATCCTTGTATTCCTTGGCAAATCCGGCCAACTTGTCGACCACAACGGCGAGCTTGGGAATGAGGATGTCGAGACCGTCACGGAGGAAGATGAGATCGGCGTTGTCGGTACAGTAGCACGAAGTAGCACCCCAGTGGATAATACCGGCGGCGGCGGGGGCGACCTGACCGTATGCGTGGACGTGGGCCATAACATCGTGTCTCCGGCGCTTCTCCTCCTCAGCGGCAACAGCGAACTCCTCGTCCTGGATGGTGAGGTGAGCCTTCATCTGCTCAATTGCCTCGTCGGTGATGGGGAGACCAAGCTCTGCGGGTTATTAGCCTGGGAGGCCGGACGAAGAGCATATCCAGCAAGGGGAATGAGCACTACCTTTCTGGGATTGCGCAAGCCATAGCCACAGGCTTCTCCAGGTCGAGAAACGGTTTCTGGGTGAAAAGAGATACTTCATCTCCGTACCTATCACCCCACCCTGTTAGTACGGAGACGGAGTTCACATGAAATTGAAAGACGTACTCGAATATCTCGAGTTCAGAGGAGTCTGGTAGAAATCATTGCTGGTAGCCATTGTGTCAGAAAGGGGTCTGAGGGGCAATTGCAAGATGAATTGAAGGGAAAGGGAATGGTGTAGAAGAGGGAGATGTGCGCGTCCTCGACGAATTTTTTTCTCTTTTTTCTTGATTTGCGGAGGGGTCTGGAGGCCGCTTATCAGTCACGTTATCAGACGGGAGCAGATCAATCAGGTGATAAAGTTCTTGGCATTACCGGAATAGGGTGCTTGTGCAAATTATTATGGATTAAGACTATCAAATAGGCTAGTAGATAGGAATAACGCCAGAATAGTGCATTTAAGCCAAAGCTGCCAATTGCGCAGACAGTGATGTCTTGTCATACTTGACGTACTTGCCTCTGCCCTTGTCGACCTCATGGTACCGGTCCCAGAAACGCGCATACAACGGCTCCAGAACAGCCTGTACCTCGCGGGCCAACACCGAGCGCACCTCTCGCTCCATGTAAAGCGACTTATGCCGCGACACCAGCTCATCGAAGCTGGCATTGAAGGATTTGAACTTGTCCTTGATGGCATCTTTATCCTTGGAATGGAGTGACTTGAGAATAGCAGCGGAGTCCACGGCGCCGCTTGATGTCGGTCTGGTTGAGCTGCTCGTTCCCCGAGAGGTATATTGCACATCGAGAAGGAAATGCGACGTCTCCTTCCAGGCATCCAGATAGGTTGACGTGGCACGCTTCCGGAAACTATCGACTCGCGCAATGCTGTCTGGTGAACCCAGGTAGCGCGCTAACTCGGGGGTCTGTCGGATGAAGCGATCGACAATACAAAAAACGTTAGAGAGGAAAACACCTTGAGCAGCCTTCGTGCGATGGAAGTTACGGCCCCGTGTCTCAAGTGAAAACATGAGAGCCTCAATCATGTCCAAGATGAAATGCGATAAGAGCGTCGAGCTGTCAGGGCTGACATCTAATGGGGCAGTGCCAGATGTATTCGACGCGAAGCGCCAGTTCCCATCCCCAAGGGATGTCAGAATGGAAGCCAGTGGCCCAGAATAGGCAGTCAGTGTGGAGAGCGAGCTCATGACTTCGTTCACTAGCGGTACAGTTCCGCCATCGGGTGGAAGAACAGGGAGACTCGACGCCTTGCGCTTTGTCTCCTCGAGCAATTCTGACAAGGACGATTTTGCGGTTTCGCGGACAGGCCTGAGAGCTTCGATGAACAAGCTTTTGAGCTCTCCGGTTTTGGCATCCACACGGTATGACATGGCCGTAACGATTTCAATGATCTCGAAAGCGAGGAAACAGTCTGTCATAAGATTTGCTTTGATGTACTGGTTGAGTTCATGCAGCGTCTTCGAATACTCGGCCATCGCCGAACGGCACGTTGCCTGCAGAGCCAATCCCCGTTGATCTCCTGTGAAAAGTTTCGCTATGTTTTCATGCTCTGCATATATAAAGCCTTCCAACGCATTGGAATAGATTCCGATGCCGTTGGTGCCCTGCTTGTATGGACCATCGGTAGGCTTCCGCTTGACAGTATTGAGGGATGCTATAGCAAGGTTTTGTAGGCTCGAATTTATATACGGTCCGCGGATTTCGGCATATATTTGCAATGCAGGGTTGTCATCTTCGTTTTTCTGTGACCCATGGCTTGCTGCTGAGCTGATGGCCGCGCATACAGGGGCGAGTTCGGCGAGAGTGTCTTCGGGGATTGATGGGAATGGAAGTTCTGAAGCAGAGAGGAAAATGTAAGCTATTACTTATTCATACAGCGTGCGCCAAAGAATCGTAATACCTTTAGTCAGATAGTGTAGAGGTTCAACAGGAGTAACATGATCGCTGAGCATGCGGCGGAACATGTCTTGAAGCTTTCCAGTCCCCATATTCAATAAATTATTAAATTCTGAGATCGCTTTTTGATTAGATTTCAAATTCGTCGAGCTAAGGTCCGCAAGCGCTTTTTCCACGCGCTTCATCGCCGTGAGGTACTGCGACAACCCTGCACTCTCCGGGCTTTACTAGGAGTCAGCAAATCCAACCCAGCCAGGTACCAACTGTATTAACTTACCCGTCACGGATGACGCCCTCTTCTCGGCCCTTCGCATCGAGCGGCTGGCGAAGACGTTCAATAGCTTCATTGACCTTGTCGATATTGGTGTTGGTGATTTGGAGCGACTGGGTGTTGCTGTAGATCGGCCCAATGGCGTGCTTCACCACATTTCCCCCGGTCTCTAGACGGACCATCGAGCCTTGAATCTTCTTCGTGAGGACATTGAGTTTGTCGAGATTGGCGTATAACACCTCCACCTCTGCGCTCTCCTCCGCGAACGCCATATTCCTGGGGGCGACCATAGTCGGACGAGTCAAGCGAGTCGGTTCCCGCAATCAGTGCAAGATAGGTACAACAAATATCCTCATGCCTCAAGGCAGGCGTAGACGTATTATACTAGCATGGTAAGTGTAATAACAATACAAACGATGCAATTCAGGAGGCTCCGGGCCCCATAACGCAAGAAATCCAGTAGCAACGCTGCATAATCATCATGTCCTCCTGTTCATTCTCCGCAATGCCAGCACTAATCCCAAAAGGGTCGGCTTCGGCCCGTCTGCCGCTCCGACAAACTACCACGTGACATTTCGTCATCGTCGCATTCGTTGATCGATGAAACCTGGCAGAGAAAAGAATGGAATCGCAGAGG
This sequence comes from Aspergillus sp. S3505, assembly GCA_023627475.1. Lineage (NCBI taxonomy): Eukaryota > Fungi > Ascomycota > Eurotiomycetes > Eurotiales > Aspergillaceae > Aspergillus > Aspergillus sp. S3505. Next base: position 5,618 of record JAMAHJ010000058.1, on the reverse strand, counting down.
CTCAGGCCCAATTGACTCGACTGGAATGGCAACAAGAACAATTGGATGCTGCCCGTGCTTCGCTTTTCCTCCTCGCAACGGAGTACCCAGGGTAAGATGGGTACTGCTATGCTACGTTCTCGTTGGACAGTCCTTCCTGCCACCCTAGTTGTGGGTACAGGGATGCTGTATGCAACAGGAGATCAGGCTCAATTAAACAGACAATCATTTCCCGCATACCGGAAGCATGCATTTTCTACTACGGCTCCGCAAGAAGCTTTCTACCCATTCAACAGGCATAATGCGAGCGATTCGCATGGAAACAATGCGGATAAGAACCCCGAGGGGGGCCACCAGGACGACTCTATGTGGATGAGGATCTTGCACAAGTTCGGGGACGTGAAGCAAGCCGTGGGTTCAAATGAATGGATGGATATTGATATCAAGCAATACATTATTCCGCACTGGACCAAATACTTGCCGGACACAGTCCAGAAACTTCAACGGGAGCTTTCGATGTCCCCCGGATCCCTGGCTGACGAAATTTGGAAGGAATCCAAAGATGCGGACATCAACCCGGAGATATTGCGAGAAGCTAAGGTCCGAGTTGGGGATACTCTCTGTCCTGAGGAGCTAGAATTTCGGAAGAAGCGGCAACAACACGCAGTAAAAGCACTGGCAGCCTATCTTGACATCCCCGAGTCAGATGTCCACCCCGACGATGTCCCGATCATCGCCATGTGTGGCTCGGGAGGAGGTCTGCGTGCGCTCGTGGCTGGCACAGGCTCATACCTTGCCGCACAAGAGGCCGGTCTCTGGGACTGCGTCACTTACACGGCAGGAGTTAGCGGGAGTTGTTGGCTGCAGACTCTATACCACTCGTCTATCGCTTGTTGCAATTTTAACCGCTTGGTAAACCATTTGAAAAACAGGCTGGGTGTGCACCTCGCGTTTCCACCCAAAGCCCTCAGCTTGCTGACAACAGCCCCTACGAACAAGCATTTGTTGAGTGGGATGATCGAGAAGCTGAAAGGGGATCCTGGTGCGGACTTTGGCCTGGTAGACATTTATGGAATATTGCTGTCAGCAAGATTACTCGTACCCCGTGGCGAACTCGGAGTATCGGATCGCGACCTCAAACTATCGAACCAGCGACTCAACGTCGACAATGGAGCCCATCCACTTCCGATATACACAGCTGTGCGTCATGAAATTCCAATCATTGAGGAACTTCAAATCGATGAAAACATGCAAAGACACCGAAAGCCTGAGAAACTCATTAGGGAGTCAAGAAGCGAAGCGTGGTTCCAATGGTTCGAATTCACGCCTTATGAATTCTTTTGCGAGGAGCTCGGTGCTGGTATACCTACTTGGGCTCTAGGAAGACACTTCAATAAAGGCAAGAATGTAATCTCTCGCGGAGAAACCCCGACCCCAGAGACCCGTATTCCTGGATTGATGGGCATATGGGGAAGCGCTTTCTGCGCAACTCTCTCGCACTATTACAAGGAGATACGGCCAGTGATTAGAGGCATAGCTGGGTTTGGCGGTATCGACTCTCTCATTCAAGGCAAGACAAAAGATCTCGTTCGCGTTCACCCCATCGACCCGGCTACTATACCAAACTACGTGCTGGGAATGAAGGATGTACTGCCAGATTCTTGTCCCGAGTCAATCTTCAAGAGCCAACACCTCCGTCTCATGGACGCCGGGATGAGCAACAACCTCCCGATCTACCCCCTCCTCCGGCCAGGCAGAGACGTCGACGTTATCGTCACCTTCGATGCATCCGCCGACATCAAGCGCGAGAACTGGCTCTCCGTGGTAGACGGCTACGCCCGCCAACGCGGCATAAAAGGCTGGCCCGTAGGAGCTGGCTGGCCCAAGGGAGAAGACAATCCTGAACGAACCACTGAAATCCTCCGCGAGCCCCAAAACATCAGCGAAGAATCCTTAGATTCCAAAATGACCCGTGCCCAGCACGACGACAAATACATGCACGGCCGCAATCTCAAGATCCCCCGCACAACCGAATCTAACAACGAAACAAACCCGGCAGGAGACCGTCCCGCCGCCTCAGACACGGACCTATCATATTGCAATGTTTGGGTGGGAACGATGCAGGAACGCGTCTCGGGCGATGAACCACCGCCCTCAAAACGCCTCTTCCACCCGCAGCACGCAGACCACGCCGAATCAGACTTCCACCTCATGCGTCCCGATGCTGGTATCGCGGTCGTCTACTTCCCCCTCCTCCCAAACACCTCTGCGCCAGAGCTACCGCAGGGATCAGCGATGTCGCGGTCTCCGGCTCCAACACGCACGTCGCAGAACTCAACTGTTTCCAAGGAGATTTCTGACCCCGCAAAACCTATGGCTCCGCATCCGGGATCTATTGACCCCGATGTTGATGATTTCCTGTCGACATGGAATTTCGTATACACGCCGGAGCAGATTGATTCCGTAGTGGGTCTTGCGAAGGCGAATTTCGCGCAGGGCGAGGAGCAGATGAAGAGGGTTATTCGGGCTGTTTATGAGAGGAAGAGGTCCGATCGGTTGAAGAGGGAGGAGCGGGAGGATAGGAGTATGGAGGGATTTGTGCCATTATAGTCCTTCCTTTTTCTTTCTTGATATTTCTGGATGTACTATAGATTGGATGATGCTACGTAAATACAGCATACGAAATAACAAGGTCAACTCTTGCAAGTTTTCATGAACATAGAACTCAACAACTTCTTTTCTATATACAACACGCAAGTCTCATCAACATGTCATAGAGATCGGATCACGAACAACTGTTGTGTTTATATTCATCCATGAGGTATTGTCAAGAACTGTCAAACGAACAAAGCACGAAGAACGAAAACGGTCAACCCAAACGCCAGATTTTGAATACCCGGAATTCCAATGTCAATAAGAAAAATATTAAAATCGGACTTCGTCGCTTCGTCAACGTCCCTACCCAAGTCCTTAACGACGTTGTGTCTTGCCGATTGTGCGCTTTCCGGTGAACTGTAGAGTAGTTAGTATATATATAAGGTACGAAAAAGAACGGGGTTTAAAGAGTAAACATACCAAGTGCTTCGGCAGCGATGCCGTCGTGTGTCTGTCTGCTTCTCCCGCTCTCGCCATCCGATTCATCTTCTTCTGTCCCAGCTTCTTGAGACGGTCGGCCTTGGTGCGCTGCGCCTCGTCTTGAACACCATCCTCCAGACGGTTCGTGGCAGCCTGGCTGCGAGCGCGAGCCTTGGCCTTGGCGATCGCCTGGCGAGGGTCCGCGTCGACATCCATAGCGTCGCCGTCGTTGTTGTCGTCCGCCTCGCGGGTAAGCGGGCGGCCGCGGGTCTGGCTCTGCGAACGGGCACGGGCAGCAGCAGCGTCGATGTCGTAGCCAGCAGAGTCCAGGGCCTGCTCCATCTGTGAGAGCTTCTTGGCCTTGGCGGTACGGGGGATCTGGGCGCGGTTCTTGAGGGACTTGCGCATCTTGGCCTCGTTGCGCATGAGCGCACGTTTCTCGCGGATCAGGTCCGCCTTCATGCGGATGTCCGCATCCTCTGCGTCTTCGACGCTCTCGTCGGACTCGTAGTATCCCTCCCCTTCCAGCTTCTCTTCTTCCTCTTCCAGGGTGGCGAGCTTGGCCTCGATATCCGGGTCCACAAAGTCGTAGATGTTCTTGCCGTTCCAGACTTCGGGGATCTTGTCGTGCTTCCATTCATCCTCTGCCAGATCATAGGTCTTCTTGAGGTCGATGTTGTAGACACCAGCACCACCGTTCTCCTCTTCGATGTCCCGCTCGAGCTTCTTACGCTCAGGATCGTCCTTGTCGTACTTCCTCAGGTTCTTCACAGCATCGGGAATGAAGGTCTCACGCTGCACACCACCAGTAGGCTGGGCGACATGGATACGGGAAAGGACATCGCCAAGTCGTCCACCAGGGGTACCAGCGCTGTTAGAACCAGACTTGAGTTTTTGCGAAACTCTCTCGGCCAAGAGCTTGTCACAAGCAGCGTTCTTGACACCAGTCACACCTTCGGTGGTGGTGCAAGACAGCTGCAAAAGTTCAACATCGCCGGAGTTGAGGATGTTTTGGATCTCCTGCTGGTATTCGGGCTCCAAATCCTCTGGCCGTCTCACGTCAATCTTGTTGATCACAAGGAACACAATCTTGTTGGCGAACAGGGGTCGAATGCTGTGGAAGAGCTTGATCTGATCGGCAACGGAGTATCCACACTGCTCGGACAGATCCATGAAGTACATAATGGCGGAGCGAAGGTGAGCAACTGCGGTAATGGACTGCATTTCAATGGTGTTCATTTCCTCCAGAGGGTGGTCCAGAATACCAGGGGTGTCGATGGCCTGGAATCGCAGGTACTTGTAATCGAAATGTCCGACGAACAAACTCTTGGTAGTGAAAGCATAAGGCTGAACGTCGACATCGGCGCGGGTAACGCTGCGCAGGAAGCTGGACTTTCCAACATTGGGGTAACCGCAAATCAACAAGGTACGGGTATTGGGGTCAATCGACGGCAGACGACCCAAGTGCTGGCGGACCTGCTCCAAGTAGACGAGAGGATCCTTCAGACGTCTGCAGATGGTGGCCATACGACCCAGCGCAGCGCGCTTGAGCTGTTTGCACTGGAACAAGGACTGCGCATATTTGATCAAACGGACATAGTCGCGGGAAACGGTTTCGATGAGGTGCTTGGCGGTTGAGACCTGACCAAGGGCGATCTTAAAGTGGTCGGCATCGTAAAGAGTGTTCATCAAATCCTTGTCTGGAGGCAATTGGTTAGAGAATACCCCCAACCAACAAAAGAAGAGTCCCCGGGTGCCTTACGGAAAGGATGAATATCCTGCAATCTCGGGAACCCATCGAGAATCCCTTGGAACTTCTCGCAGAAAGTTTCTTGTGTGTATTTGACCTTCCGAGTATAGAAACCTGCATGGCAGAAAAAGATTTTTTATCAGCGACCATGTTCAACTACTTTTTTATCACGTCCACCATGGTTTCGACACAGCGAATTGGGTCGCCAAATACCTCGAATACGGCTGATCTTAAAACCAGCACGAATCTGCGTAGGAAGCTGTCGCTGCGTGCGACTCAGGACAATGTCCAGGAATTCCTGGCTGGTGGGCACAGGTGCGATCTAATCGAGCGGTGAAAAATTCGCAATCAGTATATTACCATCACCACGACTCGCCGTCCAAGTTGACACATGTAATAGCAAAGAAAGACTCACATCCTTCCACGTCGTCTTCATGATGGGCCGAGTCGAAATCAATAAAAACGACTCTTGAATGCCGATTGTTGTTGTGAGGACAAAAAAAGTTGAATGAGCGGGAAAAAAATTGCTGGGCGGTGGGCTGTTCTGCCGGGCGGTGAACATGTTACTAACCTACTCCGCAGATGAATTCAGCTATTAATACTACTATGTACAGAGTGCAGTACAAGAAGGGATGTTATAGCAAGAATCAGTCATATCGTCATGTACATTGCTACTACCGTGCACTATGGTACACCAGATAACCGCCCTGCTTAACCCGGACATCATCGAGTTAGTCGCTATCACAGTGGAGGAAAGCAAAGGTAAAGGAAACGTTTTTCTGGGCAAGGACGGAGAGGTCAAGTGGGTGATGCA